>LUCH01004101.1:37307-64112 GCA_013368495.1 Paragonimus heterotremus | reverse complement strand
GTTTTGCCTTTTGAACGACCTTCAAGGCGAATCCCGTGAAACGGATAATTGCGAACGATTTTATGGGATACCTCCGCTGGACACCATCGTCCAGTCGTATCTTCAGCCTTACGATGTTGCGTGTTTGACAAGCTGCATAATATTGCGCGCTCTGGAATCCGGGCCACGGCCAAACTTGTTTCTGATAGGTGCGTCTGGCCCGGTATGCAAAAGGATCTTCGCAAATGAGCACGATCTTGCCTAGCTTGTTAACACGCTGAAGAGAACCACCACGTGTCGGCCCTGATAGGCCGTTATCCTTCGAGTATTCCCCAATCCGAGCGCCTTCACATCGGTATTGAAGGCTCTTTGCCACCTTCGAATGGCATTACTTATATCTTGATGATGGTAGACCGTCTCACGCGATGGCTAGAGGCCGTCCCAATACCCGACGTCCGTTCGGAAACCGTAACACGCGCATTCGTTGGGCGTTGGGTAGCACCTCACAGTTGCCCGGTCGCGGCCCTCAATTCGGAGGCGGTTCTTTTGTTGAAACGTTGAACGCACTTTGACGTCATCGCACACGAACTGCGGCATATCACCCGGCTGCGAACGGCATGGTCGAACGTTTCCATCGTCGATGCAATCCGCCGGACAGAAGCCCTGCCAATAGTTTTACTCGGCATCCGCGCGACTCTCAAGGCCGGCCTTCACGTTTCCAGCTCCGAACTCCTCTATGGTAAACTGCTGCGTCTTCCCGGCGGCTACTTCTCGTCCGCCATTGAAGCACTTCAATACAATGCCTAATACGCCAAGTAACTTGCTTTGCACGTGTACCGCCTGAGCCTAACGGACGCACAAGAACAAAGCCGCAAGGCATTTGTTCCCAAAAGCCTCCACAACAGCACACGTGTTTGTTCGCGTGGATGGTTCACAACGCCCACTCGAGCGATCTTATTAGGGTCCTTTCAAGGTACATCAACGGAAGGACCGCCTCTACGTACTGGAGCGCCGGTGCATTCGTGACACAGTGAGCATCGGCCGCCTGAGGCCCGCCTATTTTAAAAGGATTGAGGAGGCTGTCAATGCTCCCCCGCATCCCGCGGTCAGTCATGTAACTGCTTCCGGATAGCCTCGTTCCAGCGCATCGTCACCAGCGGACACAACATCGCCGTCGACGCCAACACCCATCGTAACACGTTTGAGTGGTAGGGCGCATTGGCCTAAACGTCTGGCAAAGGACTAGGATCCGTCAAGTCCTGTTCTGTTTCAGCTCTATAGAAAATATTTCAAAAGCTCCCGAAAACCAAAAAAATCACAAATCGTTTTTGAAAACATAAAAAAGCGTTTCGATGCACGTCCGCATATTTACGTTCGCCAGGTAAGTTTGCCATTTGTATACGCCAAAATTCACCTATATCACTTCGTTTCCCTACATGCGCTGACGTTCTGGGTCGACCGAAGTTTGAAAAACCAACACCGCTATGCTAATACTGCGCTTACTCCCCAGGAACTGGACGTGCGGAATCCAACTTCCCCATTCGTTTCGACACCGTAGGAAAGAACACTCGAGTAGAAGCTTGCTGGGAACTGTTGGCATTAGTGCTCCCCCACTTACGGCGTCTGGGAATTTCAGTGCCAGGCGCAATCTGGTACAGTATGAGCTAGACCAGGCTAAAGGTGGCTGGCCACAGTTGGTCCTCACGTAGATAGGAGGGTTGCGTTCGCAATACCCTTCCGGAAGAGGGCTGTGTAGTGACCTGGGGAAAATCCCACTCTGCATGCTGTATGTGTACTTCCCAAAATCTTAACTCACATTGTGCATACCGTCTCAAGGGTCTTTGCCTGCCGTCTGTTTGATGCATGCGATCGCGTTTGTTTGTTTGCATGCTTGTCGGCCTATGCGCGCCATATTCACGCTCCCGGCCTACTCACGCGCCGGACGATCGGATCCTTGGCTTCTCTAGCTACTTCGGTGTATCGGTGTCGTCCACACCTGATCGAGACCAGTTGAAATTATCGCGTAATATATTTTCGGTCTCCATAATTACCTGTAATTTTATTTTGCGTTTGGTATTGTTGCATACACCTAAAAAAGCGTTAATGTAGTGCACATACGCACTAGAAGCTCATGACTTATGAAGACGTTTAAACTCCTTTCCAGAAAATGCAGGCATCGGTGGCTATCAAGATAGATCGCTTTATGGCTCCTCCGTAAAAACTGTGCATAGCGACTCGGTTGTTTGTAGATGCCTGGAGAACGAAATATGAGTGAGACCGGTTGTCAGTGAGGTGCCTATGCGGGATCGTCCCCAAGGCCACTTCTTATGTACCAACTGTCAGCGCAGATTGGCTGATTAGTGATGATGTAAAAGTGAGATTATGTTAACTAAAACTATTTTCAGTTTGACCAAGGCATTCTGTGTGGGGGATCTAAAAAAATGAGTGTTTTACCCCTGAACAGGTCAGTGAGTGACTGCATTAGAGGGACACAGCTGAGGATGAGATGATAAACTGTGATTGTCGTGTGGCGATTGTCATCAAACCTATTTTGCATTACTGTTGTTTTATTACATAGTTGACAGTAAGCTGTACATTTGCGTTCGATAGATAAATTACCTACTTTGCTTAGTTCGATTGTTATTACTACTGCATCGTAGATGGTTCTGATGTTGAGCTAAGTTAACTACTTCACTTTTGTATTCCTGAAACCACTCTTGTGGGTCGTGGATCATCTATTACTGTTTGTGCCATGTCAAACAGGCTCGACTTCGTTCGCGGCTATATAAGATATTCCGAACGAGCACACAGCTAAGTGGACTATACAACCCACAAAGTGACAATCAGATGGATAAAGTATGTAGACAAGCGGTAAGTTCGTCGTGATATAACATCCATGACACCGTCCAAGTATACGTGAACAACATCCAGTCTGAGACATTAATCGTACGTAAAATGTGAAAATTCGGAAGGTCCGAATGATGTTGTTGTTGTGGATTACCAAACCAAAATTGAGAGTATTCCAACACTAGGCGGAATAGTTCAAAGTGGGAGAGGTAAGCCCACAAACCCAACCCCGGCGGACAGCGTAGGCGACCGGATGAGTCGTCGATCGACTGGATAGGAACAACGGGCGAGACAGGACAAGCAAAATAAGATGGACGACCAGATCAGAGGCGTCATTATTCTAACATTCGGAGAAATATCTCGACAGGATCTTAGAATACGGTGAAAGCTCATAGTAGATAGACGGCGGACAATACGAGCAACTGGACAAGCCATCGCTCAACGAGATCCGACCAATAAAGGAGGAATGGCGGGCGGAAAACCCCCGATAGAGGGCACCGATTATATACGTAAACCAGGCGGAAGTGCACACAAGATGTGAACGGAAACCCGGGGGTGCAATGGACCGGAATTTTAACTCATAAACGCGAGCATGCACGTAGCATGGCGGCTAACGAGTTGGACAATAAAGGTTGTGCTTTATTGGACAACTTTTCACCGCAACATGACGACAGTCCACCGGAGTCTTCATGGGCTTGTTGAAGCTAGCTATGGGTCTGAACCAGACAGATCTACTGTACATCTGCACACCAGACGGTTTTACAGCTGAATAATGAATGTGCGGAATGCGATACCAAACGAGGATGTTTACCGTCCTCAGTGCAGGTAGTGGTCACACAGGTATTAACCGTTATCTGTCACCAAGAGTATCAAACGAATAGACGACGTTACCGGGTGGATGGGTTGTTGGCGACATCCCAGACGGATTGGTCTGTCACAATAACCGAAGCCAAAGGAAGCCTGCGCTCTGAACCATCATCTCAAATGGCTTGCGCTCGCGGTTCCACTGACACACCATGTATACGGTGTAAAACCGAAGGAATAAGACCAGTAGGTGTATGCGTGAGGCCTTTGTGGCCAGCCGGCCAATGCTAGTTGGCCAACTGAATGACTAGCAGGAGAAGGAAACCCTTATCTCTCGGATAATAACCAGAGATTTCAATGACAAGATCTATACCAGGGAGGAAGTTACGTAAAGTGCTATACGAGGAGCATTTCAGTATACTAGTGCACGTTAATGCAGTCCGAAGAGGATGAAGTTAGAAAACAAAATTGCAAGTTGAACTACGAGAAGATCAGGCAAACAATTCATCATTCAGTAAACCAACACAGCTAAAGAGAAGAATAGGTAGAGGAGTACGGACACTCAAGTTTCTGAAAGGCGGAGAGGATTAGTTGACCAGCGACCAGTCTTGGCCAATGCAGTAATTGAAAGTAGAATGCATATACCGACTAACCTAGCTGCACCTAACGTACTCGTTGTCTCTTCGCCGACAGTGCACTATGAGTATGCCGGTGACCTAATAATCCACGGCGGTTAGCACATTCCCGGCCCCACATATCACAACACCACACACCTACGCCACCACGACCCATAGCACCGATGGTTCCCTTGCGTACCGCGCGTTTTCATTCACGGCCGCGCAATAACTGCTCGTTGAACTCGCGGACGCCAGTCCGAATTCTATTTCTCCAAGCCGTCAGGTTGAACGCTAGGTCCTCCCAACATCCACATTCAATTTTACAGTATGAACGACTGACCTGCACAGCATCTTGGTATCTCAGCTTTTGAACACCAGGATTTTGTTTACCTGATCTCAGCTGTCTATAAAGCACCTGCTTCAGGATGCGATCATCGCTCATCTGATGGACGTGACCTAGCCAACGAAGTTGATTCGGCATCAGCATGGCTTCTATCCCGTTCATATCCGCTCGCCGCAGTACCTCAGCTTTGAGAACCATCTCCGGCCACTGAGTACCCAAGATGCGCTTCAGACATTGCACATGGAAGCGGCTCAAATGGCACAAGTCGTGCAGACACAATGTCCACGTTTCACTGCCGTACAGCAGTATAGACATCACCATTGAGCGGTGGACAAAAAGCTTGGTGCTCGGCGTCAGGCTGTTGTTTTTCCAGTAACGTCGTTCATGACGTCCAAACGCAGTACTAACGTTTGCCACACGAGCTCTCAGCTCGCGGTTCACGGACGGATCGGTGGACAAATTGCTGCCCAAGTAGCGGTAATCCGTGCAGCTGCTGAAAACATCTCCATTAACACGGATATGGGGTGGAGGTGTACAGATAGCACCTCCGCCCGAAGAAGGCTGAAAGAAAGAAAATGTCTTACCTGTGTTGATATCCAGTCCAAACATGGATGCCGCAGTCGCAAAAGCCGTGGCCAATCACTGCAGTTCGTCCACGCTATTGGCAAACAGCGCGCTGTTACCTGGGAATAGAAGCATGCGTATCATTGGGGGATGTAACCGGGTTGAGGTGCCGAAATGTCGGATATTTAGCAAGCGTCCATTCGCCCGGTATTCGACTTCAACACCGTCTTCCCCAGAGTCCTGGAAAGCAACTGTTAGTATGGCAGTCAAATATGAGCTAAATAAGGGTGTGGCCAGGACACAATCCTGCTTCAAACCGGTGACAATGTCAAAACCATCAAAAGTAGATCCACACGACTGCACCTCTGCCGTTATGCCTACATGCAACAATCTAATCAAATTTACGAACATACCTGAACATCCAAACTTACCAAGCACCGTTCATAGCGCCTCGCAGCTCACTGAATCGAACACCTCGGTGAAGTCCACGAAAACGGCATACAGGGGCTGGTTCCGTTCCCCGCACTTTTCCTGAGGCTATCGATCATCGAACACCCGGTCTTTAACACTCCAACCCTCCCGAAATCTGCATTGATCCTCAAGAACATTGGCCTCCAAGACCTGTATTCAGCCGGTTCAGAAGGACTCTGGCAAGCATCTTGCCTGCGGAGTTCAGCAGACTGATGTCCCGATAGTTGTCGGGGCATTGTTTGCTAGCCTCACTTTTAAACAAAGGTACTATCACAGCATGCTTGAGATCTTGTGGTATCACCTCGTGCTCCCAGATGGAGTGAATCAGCCGAAGCAGTGTACGTTCCATCGCCGACACGCTATTCTTCAGGATTTCGCCTGGCAATCCGTCATCGGTCGCGGCCTCCCCTTTGCGAAATCGATCAGACGCTCTCTGTACTATAGCAACTACCGGCGACAGTGAATGAACCATAATCGTTCTTCCTTTTTAGGTTAGGGCGTCCTGGCATTATTTTAACACACATACAACTATGAATAATCACAACAACGTTAATTCTATACTGCATCAGCCGTCTCGCAGTATAAACTGGGTCGCCTTACCTGCTGCATACAGCAGGGTGGATAGGTGAAAACATGCTACTGTTGACAAAGCTGTTCCACAAAGAATCTACAAGGATGGCAATTCGAATGTCTGCACCTAGCGTTCTTTCTTCGAATACTCCGCCTCTCATGTCATCTACCAATTCACTTGCAGTTGAGCTGATTCATACACTGGTGGAACGGACCGGAACTCAGGACAAAGGAAGACGGAGCACACCCTCAAGTGGCTGGTACCGACAATGACCCAATGCGGGTCAGTATACAAACACTCGAACGGAAATCCAAAGTCTTCGATCGCGAAATACCCAATCGCAACATGTCATGTGGTTGACCCTATCACTTTGTTCATCGTCCTACTGCGCAACCGCAACCCTAGGGTGTTGGCGTTCGCCGAAGCAGTGTTGATCAATCGTCACGCACCGGCCCATCTGGTGGCAAAATATACTGGCGCAACCAAATCCTTTACCGTGTTCGTTCGTTACATTGTTTTGTCGCTACGTGCTTAACCCATTTAACAGAATGTTTTATGTAATCGACTAATGAGGATATTTGAAACGTTAATCGTCACGTTAGTTATAACAGTCATAACCACATCGTACTTTTCCTGACATCATTTGGGCACCCGTCATTTGCTTATGGTTAGCAGAACTATCTGTCAGGAAAGAAAGTTCTAAATGCACGTACTCCGTTTCTATACAAACTGTATTTATAAGAGACTCGATTATGAAAAATCCGGGCTCCAATTAGAGTCAAACCAGCGACAAAACAACGTGCACAAAAGTGACAAGCGCTTTATGAGCTCAGCTACAGCTGGTCCTCGGAAATTCAAAACTTAGGCTCAGTTTCTCACCCGACTCTGTGTCATATAATCCACCAAATGATCAAGCGGATTGACTGCCTAGGTGGCCCACTAACAGATGTTTCGCAGTCAGATCTCCCTAAATTGTCAAATGTCACACTACTCATTAGTAACATACACAATACGTGCAGGTTCTGTGGTTTTGCAGTTGAAAACCTAACCTCTGCAATAGCACCCTTGTTGGGGAAAACCTCAACGAGTTCGCCCTCCTCAAAATAACACTGCTCGATGGACAGTTACGATTCATCCGTATATTTAGATAATATTTCATACTTTAATACGTCCTGCTAAACATTATCATCAAAAACAGCAATACGATAACTGTCACAAATTGGTGGATACCAGACAATCGTTATCGGTTACTGAACATTCACGGATAACAAAAAATATAGAAATATCAACAAGAAACCATGAAGCACACTGGTTTAAAACGGATAAAATAACAGATGGGTTCATTTTTGTGACATCACTAACGTTGCCTTCAAGTCGTCAATCAGATGCTTTACGATCCTATTCACGAATAAGGATAGCATACCACAGTTAGTAAACCAAATAGACCGCGAACAGATTACAATGTTAAGAAGTCATCTTGACGTCCAGCTCGAATGTTCATGTCTACGTTACGGCGAAATTCTTCCTAGTTTGAGCAGAGAATAGAAAGAACGGACTACAGAAGTTTCAACTAAAAGGAACACAATACAACGGAATATACAAACAATGGAAGGGAATGATATCTGGGTCAAAAATGTATGCGCGTTCTGTTCTCATACGAACAAAAGTTAACTTCAACAAGAATGCAAAGCTGGCAGTATCAATGAGACAAGGAACGAGCTACGATTCCCCCGAAGATAATTTTGAAGCGTCATGAGTCGGTACCCCATCGAACACACTGATCTCGCTCGTGCAGGAGAGCGGACGAGTTGATGCAGTAACGCAAACCAGATGGTTTCGGCCCATCATCAAACAAATGTCCCAAATGTGCTCCACAGTTTTTGCAAGCAACTTCTACGCGCAGATCACCTAAAATTCGGAAAACCACAGATATATACCATTGAAACTGATCAAATGATGGATGGAGGAAGTAATCAAACGTGGTTAACTTGTCTTCACGCTAGTGAGTAGGCAGTATCCTCCATAGTAGTAAGCCAACGATCGACAAAGATGCAAAAGTGCCATACAACTATTATTAGAATAAGTCTTAACGCACTTAAAACACGAAAACGTCTGAACAAAAAAACTCAACACCTTGCAAATAGGCACAGGGAATGTAGCGAGAGTAGAAAGATATTTCCAGAACATCCTCCTCGCGGTTCTCACCACCCCGCCAAATTAACAGGTCATTTCGTCGACTGAACCCATCACAATGGGACTGGGCCATCACGCGGTATGACGGCTTGAGCATCAGGAAGACCTACTGGGCTGAACTGGATGGTGCGACGATCACATCAACAGTCACTCATACCAGGCAGGCCAATAAGTAGAGGTCTGATAAACCAGTCTCCTGGTCCTCCAGGTTGGGGGTTGGAAGAAGACTGGTATCTTCTTCCGGAAAACGTACCATCTCTGGTACACTGCCACCCAATCACTGTCTTGTGGTATAGGCTTTTGAGTCAAAAGCTTTGGTTGAGAAACCTAATCGTTCTCCTGTCTAGGTCTGGACGCCCTGGCAGTATCTCAGCTCACACACAACCATGAATAGTCATAACACCAGTAGTTCCATACTGCATCGGCCGTCTCGCAGTATATACCGGGTCGTCCTATCTGCTGCATACAGCAGGGTGGATAGGCAAAAGCATGCTACCGTTGAACCCTCACTGGCCGCTCCGAACCTCCATTTCTGATAATTACTCCACAGGTCCCATAAACAGATGTAACTAACCGTTGTAACACTGAGCCGGTAAGTTCCGTCTCTTGCCGTTTAGCTTCAGGCCTCCCTCGATCCTTGCTCAGACTTAGAATGCGAAGTAATATGGGGCACTTCAAAGGTTCGTATTCAAACAGGCTGCTCTCGCACGAACGTTGCTCTCGTCGAATCTCAGTGTCTGCTGCATTTCAGAAACCTAAATCCGTAACTGTTGTGAACGTATGGAACTAACAACACCCGCACTGTCTATTCCACACTTTGCGTTGTTCCATGGTCGCCGCTACGGGTGGGTTGGAGTAGGTACAGTTTTTGCAGTGCACTAACCTGATTGGCGGATTTAGAATCAACCACCAAAAGCGGGATCCACTATTGAATTTCGGCTCTCAAACAAAATATGGCTACTGGCCCAGAAGATTTTCTGCCGACACTTTTCAGAGATTGTGCGAAGCCGCTAGCAGACGCCTTGACGCAGCTGTGCTATCTTGTGTGGACGCTCGGATGCCATCCGTCCGTACTGGGGTCATTCGATAATAGACCTCACATTCAAGAAAAGTATCAGCGACTCTTGCGAAAACCATTATACTTCGTCGACCCACCGCAGTTCGGGAGGTAACTATTAGGGAAAAACAGGCGGGATTTCACCCTAGGCGAATATGTATAGATCACATTTCTACACTTCGTCAAATTTTCAAGCAACGTCATGTGTACCGTCGGACAACAGTTGTCGCATTTTTCGTCTATAAATGTGCGTTCGATTCGGTGGATCAATCTACACTTTTGGAGTCACTTAAACGCAGAGGTGTCCCGACCAAGTATGTGAACATACTGTAGGCGCCTTATTCCCATGCTTCTGCTCAGTATAGGGTTTACGGTGAACTGTCTGATAGACTCAGAACCAAGGGCGGTGTACGTCACCGTTTGTTTATTGTTGTCATGGATGAAATAACGCAGGACGGCTTGCGGCACTCACAAGATGCCGGTGTGGACCTCCTACCTGATGGAAGGCTGACTGATCTTGATTACGCTGACGACACAGTGTTGCTGTTTAACGTCTCCCGAGCAGTACAAACAACAGTAGACGCTACTTCGCGTTCTGCTAACTACTTCCGAATGCACTTTGCTGTTTCAACGTGCAGTGTTTCAGCAAGATTGCTGTGAATACGAAGATTTATCGTTACATATCCAGGATTTCATGGAAGTTGTTGACCGGTTTGTTACTTGAAAAGCTGCATTAACTGCGATGGCAATGTAGAGAATGAAACAGAAGCACATACCTCTAGGTCTGGGATGATGGTCGCTAATCTAGGACACCTGTGACGATACAGAGGCCTCTCTCTGATGCTTCAAGGCGACAGTGAGGGTTGCGTCACTTTACGACAGCGAAGCACGGCCGCTCAGGATAGAAGACGTGAACCGTCTTCAGGTATCTGATCACCGATGTCTGCGTTCAATCGCTCGTATCAGGAAGGCACCAGCGAGTAAACACCGAGGAGGTTAGGAAGCAGGTATCTGGCAGTGATTGTCAATCGAGTTCTTTCGTTCAATCCTTACATTTGCACAGACGTAGGTGGTTAAGTTGTGTACTAAGGATGTCAATTAGTCGTCTGCCACATCGGGCACTGTTTGCTGACGATGCGGCCGACTGGCGTAAGGTGTGAGGTGGACAGATGATGACCTGACGTAGAGAAATCAAGTCGTTCACGAAGGTGTTAGTCGCTGTAGATCCGGTTCGTCTCCCGGGCTGGGGTCCTCGCTACTCATAGAGTCGGTGGCTAGAGAGGTTACGTGAGATGGCGACGTGAAAGTCTTTGTTTGTCCGAGTTGTCTCTGAAGCAAGTGCATTTAATGATGTGGGGAAGTGAAAGCCGTAAGGAAGTTGTTTTACTGATGAAATCTTACTTTTACATATAGCTCGGTTGTTTGTTTGCAAGTTGTAGACACCTTGATGTTGAATGTTTGAACACAGGGTGACGATTCTTAACCGTTGGGTCAATCTGCTTCATTTTTTTCTACTCTCTTTGTACAGGGTTTGCTTTTTCGCATGGTTCTGCACCAGTCAAGCGCCAGTAAAAACAACTGATTTATTGCGATCTATGATGATGACGAATTCAGTTGGGCTAAACGGAGATAACATTCATGTCATTCAGACAGATCAGAGGTTATATCACATGATGGCTACAACTAGGGACTATACGTATCAAGAGGACAGAGGCCCGGGATAGTAGTACGGATTACTGTCTGAACTACCCGTGGGTATACAAATTTCGTTTCATCAAGTCATCTGATGGGTGCCTCCTACCCATGCCAGTTAGCTGGAGACTCAAGAAAGTCAACCATGTAGCCACCGGTAGGATAACATACGTGAAACATTATCAAGCTAAACAAATCAACAAACTTTGAGGGTTCGCTGGGCAAGTTCATCGACCATGAAAGGCAAAATCTCCTGTTCAAACATTGTAATAGTAGACTCGATGGTGATGTATAATCAGTGAAAATGAACATAAATATCGACGGTTGAGGACTTTATTATACTTTATATACTATTTCTGGCAGCAGTTTCGCAATTGTAAACCATAATTGGTTTCACCAATTGTACAAATATGATATTCAAGTTAATTTTAGCAATCCTGGTGATGTAAAGAAGCTGCAGAACATCAACCAGGTCTGAGAAGTATGGGTTTCAACTTCACATTCCTGCTGAGGAAGTCGTCGATTCTCCGAAGATTCTAGTTGCCTTGCAAAATGCTTAAAATATTACCACTTTAAGTAACTTTCAAAGTTGGCACACATGATTCTCTGACTTTCATGACCTTTCTTCACTATTTTGGCACCCCACCCATACGCCCGCTTTCCGACTGGGCCCTCGCTGTATTGTTTAGACGTTTGTCTAATCCATTTTTCGACATTGCTTTTAAATTGGTCATACCCTACAAATGAATTTGTGATTATGTTGAGTACGGAATGAGCGGCATAATAAAGCTTTGCTTGAAGACCAACCTTCTCTCTGTCTTCATGTGTTAGTCTTGGGTGGCTGGGAAGTTCCGAGTTAAACGCGCATACTCCGTCATTGTCGTTATCTGTCTTATCATTAACCGTTCTATTATCCGTTATGGTCAACCCATGCGTCCTAGACCGTAAGTCCAATTAGAACACTACCATACCATCGTTAATAGAGGCCAACTTTGACGTATACACAACAGTCAGCGACCTGCAGAATTTTATTATCCGGCATCATTATTTCAAACTCGAAACGACATCTTGTAAGATAGTACTGTAAAGCACATTGCACGAGCGAGGACGAAACGAGAAACCACATGTCGAATTATGTGCTTTCCGGACACTACTGAACAGTACCTGAACGTCAGTAAGGTCCACGTCTGATATTTTCCTACTGGGAAGGATTCCGCTAATGCCATATCACGCGTGACGAAAATGACAAGTGGAGAGAGCCGCAAACCCTGAACATTTTTTCAACGTGCAATGTACTTGAAGGACTTCAGTTCATACAGTCAGTTAGGGCGCCCGTAACATACGTATTACGCTAGATCAGAGTACCTCTGCATCAAAATAACTTAAAAGTGTAAGCCGACCAAACAAACCAAACGTATTCTCAGGAGATACAACAATTGTTGCGTAGAGATAAGTGTGAAGCTACCGTCAGACATGTCTTTTTTTATCATCGGCCTCGTATGAGAATAATGATGAACTCATCACAAGGAGAAGGGGATTCTCAATCGTCTCGCCTAGCCCGAAAATCTCATTACCCCTTCCGAGGCGAGGGACCGCCAAAGATAACAACGAATGTAGACCGACAGATCAAAACGTATTCACAGAGACATAAAAGTAGTGGGTTGGAAGCAGACGGTCAGCTCGAATGACCATGGAAGTGTCCTGTTCAATGAGTTAACCATCTCGATTGGCTATGAACAGGAGCACCACATGTCAAGTTAACAGAGTCATCGAAGAGTGAGCTCCAAAGACACAGAGAGTGGATAAGATGAGGCAACTGACCGATATTCTCTAATGCGGAAGCAACCCAACATTCCGACCCGTGATTAGAGTAAGCTTGAGAAGCCTGTCTGGTATCTCTTCTTACAGCTATGTGAGTTGTAAGCCTCGATTTCCCGTTTAGCTTTTGACAGTACTAATGAATTATCGAAAGTCCAATTTCCACAGGTTAATGTATCGCGGGCGATAATACGCGTTCCCTGCAGCGCTCCTGAAACTTTAGACACAGTGAAGGTTGGTAACTAGTGGGGACTTTACGTTAACACTAACTGAATACCACTTAGAACTGATCATGTCCTTCGCATTCCCACAGACTTTTCGACAAGTCCATTACGAAAAGAGGCACTAGACTCCAGTTTCGCTCTTGTTAGAGCACATAAGTGTACATGCTCACATACTCTGTTAAACTCATAAATCTACTGATCACTGATCAAAATATCAGTCAACTTTAGTGATTTCTGTGGTACCGATCTGGAGAGAAGAACTAGACGTAAGGTCATCGGTTGGAGTCAAAATGAAGGTTGCTGTATCTCCTCTCAAGGCGATCAAGCAGTTGGAACAGTACTCACGAACGAATATGCTTGAGGGTTTGCAAATGATAATTCAGTCGTGGCTAATGTGAGGTCTATGGCACGCTGATAAACATGGTTGTTTCATGAAAGCGTGATCAGAATTCAAATCCTGCTTGTGGTAAGGATGTGCACTAGTGAACAGCTCTATCGAGGACGAAACTACATGATCGATAGGGGCTGGTGGAAAACTCCATAAGAGTGCGAAAGCTAAGATCGCTGGTAGGTGACGTTCAAATTATAAAGCAGGATTAACTGTTTAGAGGTACATGGTGTGTTCGCTTTCTTCAGTGTCTCAACCACCAGCCGGTATGTAGGAACGCTGTCAACAAAACGAATTGATTACCGCTTACTATTAACAGCTCCGAGACCAACCTAAAACCAGACACGGCCAATAGAAGGAAGATGCCGAAGCGTGCGGTGTTTAGAAATAACGCCTGTCAAACAATCGATGGGCAGCTATAGTTCGGGCTACTTGTTGTTGTCTCAAGTTTGCGTTGCGATTCAGCATTGTCAGATCCATTCACTAGTGTGTTCACATCTCCTCTCAGCAAAGTAATAAACCAACTAAACGTCGATCGTAACAATGAGACTAGTTCGTAGTAAGCACCATCTGCAACACTGTCATCACCGCAGTCCGTAGGGACACAAATAGATTGAGATATGATGGAGCTGGTTGAACAGACGTACAAAGGCTACCAATAAGAGAACTACAGTCGATCAAAGTGATCCCAACTGCAGCGTTTAAAATCACATACATTCCAGTCCGACCGATGGAAGCAATAGGGTCATCTGACGTGTATTCAATAATTGGTGAACAGTAAAGGTGACGAGTCAAAATTGCACGCCGCCATCCTGAATTATTATTCCTGAGACATGGCAGACATCAAACTTTAATGCATCTAGAATCTGGGTCACCGCTTCAGAATGCAGAGAATAAAGGCATCGATATTAAGTGGTACTTCGGAATTCAGCATCAAACTGGTTGACAGAAGAACTTGCACGATTAGTTTGTCTGGAAAAGAGGACAAGAGATATGCTGAAACATGGTTGCTGTAGCGACCATGCAAATTGTTATATGATTTCGGTCTATCAACGTACTTTCGTTTTACTTAAGTAGTTTACCAATCATTCTTCATGTAGAATTAAGTCACAATTCGCTACGGGACTTATCAACGTGACGTGAACTCTCCTCCAGGGTCATTACCCGCACGTGGGATCGACGCACTGAGTCTGTTTCCCATTATCATATACAATTCAATGGCGCAATTCGGAATGGGTATAATATCGTAAGTCACGTGTAATATCACCGGAGACAGTTACCCAATTTCTGACTTGCACGTATCGCATACTGGAAATATGAAGTGGGGAAGGACTTAGGGTAAAGCTAACGATAATAATGGAGAAGGGCAAGAGTAGCATATTTTCACTCATCTACTCTGATGAGTGTAGTAGATCAGGTGAAACAGCACGCACATACATGGTGTTCACAGTGATTGAATCTGAACTACGGGTACAGCAATCTTATATGACAATCTTAATCAGATAACACAATGATTACGGCTGAGTTAAGGATCTCGGTTTAAAAAACCGTGCTACAAGGCAACGGGAGAAATAGTAATGGACTGGAACTAGTACAACGTTTGCAGGATAAGGAGCGAATGTCATTAAAACTCACGAACTGAAAAGTCAGTAAAATGTAGCGTGTCAGACTTCTGCCTGCTCGTCCGCTTAAAACGAGCGACTTAATGGATATGGCATCAATCTACTGCCTAATTTGGTTCAGCGGGTCAATATGAGGAAGCCACTAAACGGCATTAGGACGCAATCGCCGTGAACTGAAAGGGCTGCTTGGTAAAACAGCATGTGCCTACGAACAGCACATTTGCGATTAAATGAATGACAATCTTCTTTTCTTAAATTGCTAGACGCAGCTAAAAACGGTAAACAAAAGATATACAATCGTGCGCAATAGAAATGAAGGAGAAAAACACTCACCTGATGAAGTATCAGGTCGTAGTGAGACGGCGTGTCTTTCGATAACGTTCGAAAAAGAAGGCCAACCTGAGCTTGAGTTAAACTTCGATGCACTATCGAACAGTTTTGAATTACAAACCACACAGACATAAAACCCATCCCTCGATTCATTGACATATTTGCCTGAAAAAGGTCTGACAAAAATAATCTTTAAGCGATAGATGAAATTACTTTTCAGTGAATTTTTCTTGAGTAACTTTAAACTGCAAGGCAGACAGCTTCAGCTTCAATTGTTCTCTAGATAAAAGATTTGGTATCATAGGTTCCTGGGAGGACGTTGATGGTTCTTGGTCAACGAGAAGTTTGAGATTAGATGAGAAGCCTTTCGCTTTTTCGACCAAGTGTAGCAAATTCATTTCGGCTAAATTATCATCCAGTACCAACGGGTGCACACGTATGAACTTGTGAATATTGCTTCCATGACGCTGCTTTGTGTGTGTCACGATTCACAGGAAAAATTAACAAACCACCTATAGAATACTCAAAAAATAGTTACCTCAGAGATCAGAACATACACTACACAATAAATTCTAAAATACACAGTTGTGTAAAAAAAAATCCACGCCAAAAGTGGGCGGCACCTGAAGTCATATCACAGAAGCCGCCCCCAGAATATCATTTCTCGAGGAAGCCGCAACGTTTAGCTCGTTTTAATTCCATCACCTTACAACTTCTAGTATTAAAAAAAGTAGATACAGATAGTAGTGCATGGAGTATCAGCAAGGCCATTCAAACTATTTCAACTAATCCCAGAAAAAATACAGGCAATTATTTTGACCATACAGGATCAAAATTAGCTAATGTGTGTGACAAACAATGAGAAAACAAATGGACGGTCAACGGGTAGGTATGACATACTACGAGTTAAAAACCAGCAGCTGTGCTCCAAAGAGTCAGTTGTGCAAATGGTTGTTTTAAATCATTTTCATTGAACCATTACAACTGCTCAATATAAAGGCGGATTACATAAGCAAATCGGTCAAACAGACCATCGGAAAACCGAAGACAAGATGTGAATCACTGTCTACTTGGAAAGAGGGGTTTATCAGTAGATGCGTAAGAATGGCACAAATATCCATAAGTGTCGAGAAGTTCACATATGACCGGGCTTATAAGAGGATAACTGACTGACAGAAGCCGACGGTTTTCCTAAACTTTTTCTGCGCGTATATGCGTGGAATTTAGCATGGTAGCATTAGATTATGCCACTGATAACCGCCATGAAATTTTATTGTATTAGTGTTGTATATAACAACGTAATTATTTAAGCTCGCGTTCTCACGTTGACACGACTGGCTGTAACATTCGCTTGGATTTCCTCTTTGCTCACCGCCTACTCCCCCTCTTCGTGAGTAGTACGTTTTGTGACATAACTGTGCCCATGAGAAGGACGATTTGGCCGCTCATCTTGAATTTGGACATATTTTGTTTATGCTTGATCACTAACGATCGGAAACTCTCTCCGGACAAACCATTTCGAACGTATGTGACATTTCATATTGATTCCATATATCTACTCTTACGTATTTGCTGATATCCATGTATTTTCTATTATAAAAACATTACCGAACTGTTTGCGGTCGTTATCAGTTTGACGTGACCTCGGAGTGTTAAGTTCTAGTGGTACTCAGCTGACGTCTGAAATGAAACGCAGAGCAGATTCTACAAATCTGTTCGAAATCATATCCCAGCAAACAGAAGACCTCTACCCACCGGAACTCTCAGTACTCAACAGCTGGCACTGCCTCTGCAAATTCTCCCGTGGGACAGCTGCAAAGAGACAGACAGTTGGAGATACAGCTGACGAAACTTCGCATACAGGAAGTGGAAAACGAAGAGAACTTGAAAGAATGATACAACAGCGAACGACGCTCGACAGGGATAAATGCAAATCTCTACGGGATCTAAATAAATTATCCATTGAGACGCCAGCATTCAGACGCGCGACTGAACGTCAGACAGACTTACCTAGGCGAGAAATACAACGGGTGGTGGCAACCCAGATTCATACTGGTCCCTCACTAGAGTACTTGAATTAGGTGTCGAGAATAGAACGAATGATAACCAAGCCAGGCTGGACGACTTAATACAATATTGTGATAGACCTGCGAAGGCCTCGATTCAATATTGTACCATTCTCGAAAAGGATCGGGGCTATCTAGTTGTCAAAGAACTTCTTTGCAAACGTTTTGGACAAGGTTTGCTTATTCTTCTCCACTGATGTATTGCTGTCTATGATGATGATGAACAAAAGCATACACTGATGAACTTTTGGACGGTCCATGTCTAACTGACAACGACTCTGTAGCACTAGTCCAGATATCGCAGTGGACGACAGTGTGCGAATTAACGCTCCGGCAACCGAATTACGATTCCGACCTTAATTCAAATAGAACGATTGGAAGGATTGTTCGGCGGTTACTTCCGAATTTCACTGTGGATGGGCGGACGAGGCCGCACTCATAACTCGTTACAATCGTGAACGGCAGTTCACCGATCTAACAAGATTAGTCGAAAAACGTGCCGACGCCGCTTTCATGAGATACAGCGAGCTGACAATAAGTCTTAAATCAGAACCATATGAAAGTCCCAGACAAATGAAGGTACGACCGAACCCAGTTGATATCAGGAGGAACACCCATCTTGTACAAAGTGACGGTTCGATGACACGTAATGTGTACGGTTCTCGCCTTCGTTGTTCTATTTGCTAGAGCAGTCGTTTCCCCGATCAATGCCCATTATTTCTTAGTAAGTCGATAGAGCAGCGTTTTGAGATCATGCGAACTAGGAAACTGTCTCCAGTGTTTGAAAGCTAACCACATGGCTAAGGAATGCAGATTGAATGGGAGTTGCAGCGCCCAAGGAGGTGGATGGAAACATCACCGCCTACTGCACTTCGACTTACCTATTACTGTCGTTGAAGAAGCATCCATCGTCACCAATCACCATGCGGTTATAATTCACCTGCAGGACACACCTCAACCGTCTACAGATAGACCCCAGGTTGTTTTGGCCATCGTTCCTGTTACTTTACGTTATGGATGAATTATCGTTCAAAATTGTACATTTCTAGACAACGGGCCATCACCGATGAGTCAACAGTCACCAAGCTTGGAATGCAAGTAAGCTGAAAACAACTCAAATTGTGCGCGCTTAGCAGAAACACCATGTTTGGGTCGGTAGCCGTCCAATTCGATGTTGTTTTTATTGATTCTAAGAAAGTCATTCATACTGAGCAAGCGTGGTCGGTGAACACGCCGCCTAATTTACGTACATTTCGTCCGAATATTCAACAGTTATTATCATGCCCGCGTCTTCGGGATATATCGTTTGGCTTATACTCCAACCACAATATCGGTGTACTGATTGGATGTGACGTCCAAGAAGCGCACTGGGTCACTGACCAACGAAGGGGAAAGAAACACGAATCATACGCGATTAAGACAGTCCTGGGGTGAATGTTAGTGGGCCTAGTTGGAAGATCAGTCAACGTCCGGACGGTGGTGAACCTCAAAGGCATTGATGCGTTACAAAAAAACTTGGAAAGATTGTGGCAACAAGACTTTATGGAGGCGGGCCCCGGGAAGGAAATGTCTGCAAATGATTGTCAAGCCATTCGACTGACGGAGACTTCAATACGTTTAATTGAAGTTCATCAAGATGTAGTCCTACCTGGGCGTCCTGGACCCTCTCTGTCACCTAACAGGTCCAGCGCTCTGAAACACCTGCACATGCTATGACTGCGCCTTATGAAATATGGTGATTTGACACGGCACTACTCTCACGTAGTGAGTAAGTACATCAGTCGGGGCCATGCCGAGTTAGTCCCTGAGGACGAGGCGGCCAGTTGTCGATGTTATCTACCTCACCATTTCGTGTTTCATCCTGCCATGCCACAGAAGTTGCGAATTGTCTTCGGCTGTGTAGTAAAGTATACATACAAATCGCTAAATGACCAGCTGCTGTCGGGGTCGGATATAACAAATTCCTTGATTGTTGTGTTGTTACGATTTCGGCAAGAAGACTGTGGTCATGGCAGACATGGAAGTAATGGTTTATCAAGTCCGCGTGCCAGATAAAAATCGCCATGCGCTAAGATTTCTTTGGTGGATGAATGCTGAGATGTAAGGCTCTCCGAAAGAATACCGCATGTACGTTCATCTATTCGGTGCCGCTTCGTCTCCCAGTTGTGCTACGTTTGCTTTGAGAAGGACCACTTCAAACAACACCGACCACTGCGATGCAGATGTCTTGCGGATCGTAAAGAAAAGCTTTTACGTGGACGACTGTTTGTTCAGTACAACGACCGTTGATAACGCAAAAGATTCTGCCAATCAGCTAGAGACAATATTGGCGAGAGGCGGCTTCAACCTCACAAAGCGGACAAGTAATGACGAGAAGAAATCATCATTACTACCCAAATTGGAACATACAGTAACAGCACAACCACTTAACCTAGACGAACCCAATGTGCAGAGAGCACTG
Organism: Paragonimus heterotremus; assembly: GCA_013368495.1. Lineage (NCBI taxonomy): Eukaryota > Metazoa > Platyhelminthes > Trematoda > Plagiorchiida > Troglotrematidae > Paragonimus > Paragonimus heterotremus. The sequence continues at coordinate 44,065 of LUCH01004101.1, read as the reverse complement.
AGGATGAAGTGTGATCTCACCAATGATGCTAATAGGCTCTGTGTCTCACCGATAGACAAGCCGTTCACTCGAAGGAACATACATTCTTATGTTTCTTTGATCTACGATCAACTGGGGTACCTTACACCTGTTACACTGATTGTCCGATGGATACACCAGCGATTATGTAGGCTGCACGTGTCGTGGAACGATCTTATTGAAGGTGAAGAACTAGCTTTGTGGACAAAGTGGATAACAACACTACCATGTCTCAACCGGTTTTGTTTACAAAGAAGCAGTAAACCCAACGGAATAGAACACTGCAGTGATTTCCAGCTGCATATCTCCAGTAACGATTTTGAGACAGGGTACGGCGCAGTCGCTTGTGTCCTGATAGCCGACGATTGCCAAATCAACTACTGCTCCCTAACAATCGTGAAAACTCGAATGGCTCCGGTTCGCTTAACAAGTATGTTTCGGTTTGAGTTGGCGGCAGCCGTGGTTACGGTTAAAGTGGCCCAGCAGATAGAACGCCAGTTGGAATTGCCAACTGAATCCACTACGTTTGGACTGACACGATGATAGTTTTACACAGTGTTGCAAATCGGTTGACAACAACTCACGAAGCCTCTCGACCAGAGCAATGGCGTTACGTTGATTCAAAATGCAATGCAGCATATCTTGGATCGCGCGACATCTTTGTCCACGAATCTCGAAAGCAAAGAAAGTGAACGGCCAAGTCCTGTTGAAACCGAACCGGACACGACAGAAACCACTAAGCAAGTTTGTCATGTCATTACTAGCCAAACTATATACCATTCATATCTTTTATGTTAAAATCTGAGGACTTGGCGTTGTGGAACAAACTATTACGAACGGTCACATGGCTTTTTCGATATAAGCAGTTTGCGTCTAAGAAAGGAAGACTGACCACTTCAGAACATGACGGAACAGCGAATGAAATACTTAAGCTAGTGTAACAATTATGTTATTCAGAGTTAAAGAAACTTCAGACTCACTGTTGCAGTACAGGCGACAAAAGCACATCTGGTATCGGTCGAGAAAGTCTTCCGCAGTGGTCGCAGCTCACTTCAAAGTTTAAAGCCATTTTTACTCAATGGTATATTACGTGTAGACGAACAACTGCAGCGATCTCCTTTGCCCTACGATACGAAGCACCCGATCATTCAGACTGCGAAACACTTTGTAACCTGATTGTTAATTTGCCACTGTCACAACATGAGTGGTTACATGGGATTAAGTTACATTGTGTCGGCTATACGACAACGATATTAGATAACAACAGGACAATCAAAATTGTTTTATATGACTGCTATCAGTGCCCTCGATGGTACCCCCGACCGTGCCCACAGGCCATAGCCCCACTCCCCGCTGATAGAACTGAGATGGATTTATGGTCATTCACCACCACCGAGGTTGATTATTTTGGACCTATTCGGGCTAAACGAGGACGCGGAACAGAAAAGCGCTACGGTTGCCTTTTCACGTGTTTCATCACCATGGAAATACACAGAGAGGTGGCGCACTCGTTGTATACCGATTCATTCTTATGTGCTCCCAATGGGTTTGTTGCCAGAATACGCTGCCCGCGAAGATTACACAGTAATAACGGAACGAATTTTACGGGATCGTCCGAGGATGTCAAGAAACTGCTGCGGACGTGAAATGAGGAAAATATATCCAAGGCCATTATGGCTCACAGTTGTGACTGGATTTTCAACCCACCAAAAGCGAGTCACTGAAACGGAGTGTGAGTAAGGGTTATGCGAACAACAAAACGGATCCTCTTAGTAACATTACGGTAGCAAACAACGACGAAGCCTTTCATATTAGGCTCCTCGAGATTGAAAGGATTCTCAACGACCCAATTCTGGTCAAACAAACAGACGATCCCAACGATCACCATCATCATTGTCATAGACAGAAATATATCAGTGGCTCACACTGATGCTTAACTGCCATACAACCACGAAGGAAAAAAGAAAGAGGAATAAACCACAATGAGAAGAGAGCAAAAAAAGAAGGGAAGGGGAACGGACTTAATTACTAAAAATAGCTATGTCTATATTCCAACATACAGCATCAAGGCGCCTACATCTTGCAAACAAACAACCGACCTATAAGTAAAAGAAAGACGTCATCCGCAAGACGGCTTCCTTACGGCATTCACTGCCCCGCGTCATTGAATACACTCATTTCACAAACGACTCGGACAGACAACGACAACATTCACGCCACTGAGCTCGGTTAGCCGCCATCTCATCTAATGTCTCAAGCCACTGACACTGCGAGTCGCGATGGCCCCAGCCTGGGGGACGAACCTGATCTACAGTAACCAACACCTTCGTGAACGATTTAATCTGTCTACGCCAGACCATTATGTGTCCCGCTCGCACCTTACGCCAGTCAACCGCAGCGTCGGCAAACAGCGCCCGGTGTGGCAGACGATTAGCTGGCGATCTTAGTATATGACCTAACCATCTAAGTCTGTGCAAATGTAAGGACTGAACGAAAAAACCCGTTTTACAATCACTAGCAAATACCTGTTTCTTAACCTCTTCGGTGCTTACTCGCTGGTGCCACCTGATGCGAGCGACTGAACGCAGACATCGGTGATCAAATACCTGAAGACGGTTCACGTCTTCTATCCTGAGCGGCCAGGTTTCGCTACCGTAAAGTGATACAGCCCTCACAGTTGTCTGAGATACGCGACAATTAAGCTTCAGTGAGACACCTCTCTGTCGCCACAAGTGTATCAGATTAGTGAACACTGCCCTAGCCTTGGAAATACGCGCTTCTATTTCATTCCTTATACCTTAGCCACCATCGCTGATGCAGCTATCCAGGTACATAAACAGGTCAACAACCTCCATGGCTTCAATATCTCACGATAAATCTACGTAATCATAGCAATCTTGCTGAAACACTTTGCATTTTGAGGCTGCAAAACGTATCTCCAAGTATCTAGCAGAACGCGAAATAACGTTTAACGTTGTTTTTGCCGCCTGAAGGTTGTCAACCATCAACACCTTGTCGTCAGCAAATCAAGATCAGTCAGCCTTTCACCAGGTAGGAGGTCCACACCGGCATCATTCGAGCGCCGCAGACAGTCCTTCATTATTTGATCCATGACGAAATTGAGCACAAATAGTGAAAGGGAGTAGTCTTGACGTATGCCGAACATTTGCAGTCGAAAAATACGACAACTGTTGATCGACAGTACACATGACGCTGCTCCAAAATTTGACGGAGTGAAAATGTGACCTATACATCCCCGCCCAGAGCGAAACCCTGCCTGTTCTTCTCTACTGTTCACCTCACGATGTGCGGCGAGTCAACAAAGTATGATGGATGTCAGAACCCTTGAAATGACTGGGGTCAAACTAATCCTCCTATGGTTTTCACAAGAGCCCCAGGCTCCGTTTCTAAATATGGGAACTACTATCAAGTGGCCCCAGCACAGAGAGATGATCCCCGTCGTCCACACAAGTTGAAGCAGCTGAGTTAAGACCTCTACTAACACTTCTACATCCCCTTTGAAAAATGCCGCCATGAGATCATCTGAGGCAGGAACTGTTATGACCGGCTGGTCAAACGATAATCAGAATATGTCTAGCACACGACAATACAAATCACTAAACGTAGCACTGAGCTTGGCAATACCCGGAAACCCCAGAACAACACAGAAGACCGTGACCTTTAGCAGAGATTGTATTTGCTCTCAAACCAAAGGTAACAATGCAGACGAGCGTCTGCATATATATATAGCCTTTTTATGGCCTTGAAGAATCCCACTTGAATTGGTGCATTAAAAGTGGGATGGGCCAATCACAGGCGCCGGAGAAACGTGCGCCAAAATTGAGTTTTGGCACGTTGTGGCGCGAAAAAGTAGGATTCAAAATCTCAATTTATTTTTCGATAATATCTCGAAAAATAAATCATTTTTGGGGAAAATAGACATTCCCCAACACCTCCCGTTTGAGATGACACTCATCCGTAGCACTTAGCACGAGGGGCCAGCTGCATAGGACGGTGTGGACGTCGGTTCCAGACCTTTTTTGCAAATTGATTTGTTGCCAGCCGAGGCTGTCCACGAAGATTATACAGTGATAACGGAGCGAAATTTACGGCAGCGTCAGAGGATGTCAAGAAATTGTTGTGGACGTGGAACGAGGAGAAGATATCCAACACCCTTATAGCTCATGGTTGTGACTGGATGTTCAACCCACCGAAAGCGAGTCACCGAGGAGGAGTGTGGGAAAGAATCATCCGAACAATAGAACGCATCCTGTTAATGACATTACCAGAGCAAACAGTAACTGACGAGGTTTTACATACGACACTCCTCGAGGTTGAAGGGATTCTCAACAACCGACCTCTGGCCAAACAAACAGATGATCCCGATGACCAGTACGTTCTAACACCGAGTGGCGCAATACCTAACCGACGTATTTTGGAGTAAATGGCTGGAGTGCTACCTATCTATGGCACAGACTATCCAGCGATGGCAAGTCAACAAACCCAATCTAGAGAAGGGAGATCTCGTGCTACTACTAGAACTTACTTCCCCAAGAGGTCATTGGTCAAAAGGTCAAGACGGTCTGCAAAGAGAGATGTCATTGTGAGGACATCCAGTAGACCATTTCGGAAAGACGTGAGTTAGCTGTGTAAACTCGAAGGCAAACTTGCACTATATGATCCAGAGCGAAAATCATCACTGGAACCCTACGCATCAATTGGTGTGATTGAAACTCCTGTGGTTCACAGGTTCGAACCCAGGGGGAAGTGTAACATTCGTTTGGATTTCCTCTTTGCTCACCGCCTACTCCCCCTCTTCGTGAGTAGCATGCTTTACGGCGTAATTGTGCGCATGTGAGGGTCGCTTTGATCGCTCATCTTGAATTTGGACATTTTCTGCTTATGCCTGTCCACCGACGATCGAAAACTCTCTCCAAACAAACCATTTCATAAGTATGTAACATTTCATATTGATTCCATATATCTATTTTTACGTATTTGCTGATATCCATGTATTTTCCTACACAAAAACATTTCCGAGCTGTTTGCGGTCGTTATCAGTTAGATTTGACCTCAGAGTGTTAAGTTCTAGTGGTACCCAGCTCACCTTTGAAGGAAAACGCAGAGCAGATTTTACACTGACTCATACAATTTTATGCAGATCATTAATTAGGGATTTCGGTTTTAAGCTTCATTTGCTGCTGTTTGCAGGCATCTACAACGTTTTGCTTAATAACAATTTAATCCCCTTGTAATTATAACATAGGTGTGTAATCGTATACGGCAAAAGAACTAGCATACACCTAAACGACATCATCAAAGTACACTCATCATCATAGACAGCAGTACGCCAGTAGTTCACACTGATGCTTAACTGCTATACAACCAGGAAGGGAAAAAACCTATGCAGGAAGAGAGAAAAAAGCTACGCCAATACTCAAACATACATCAAAGCGCCTATATCTTGCAAACAAACAACCGAGCCGTAAGTACACTGGACAACCACGTCGGATTCTGGAATGCTTTCTCCGGTTGAACTCAGCTGTACTGTTTAGGTACAAACAATCGTATTAGCAAGCTGGATTTCGTCCTAGCCATGGATGCATCAATTATCTTCACCCTTCACTATCTATATAGGAGGTCAATAGTTTTCGTCTTCTTGGACATCAGATGGGCCTTCGAGTCGATTGACAGTGCTGCACTCTGGGACTGTCTGGTGAGGAACGGTGTGCCTGAGATGTGTGTGAACATCCTGAAGGCAACTTACCATCAGACCTCGAGCAGTTAGGGCTTATGACAGTGTATCGCTGACCCTTAGCATCTCAGGTGGCATGCGACAAGGATTTCCAGCCTTCTCTTTCTATTCAACCTTGCAGTGGACGAGATCCTACAGTATGTCAGGACAGACTTCCAGTATGATGGTGTGGAATTGACTCCAGACACTCAACATCGAGTATGCAAACGATACCGCTGTAATCTGCGAGAGATCACAGGCAGCCCAAAACATCTTAAGTAGATTAGAAGCTTCAGTTCATCAGTCTGATATGGCCTTTGCACCAACTACGTGTAAAGTGCTGTTGGAGGATTGGCTGGACTCTGCGCCCGCTCTCATCCTTGGCGATGATCAGTTAGAAGTAATCAATAAGTTTATATATCTTGGCAGCTGTATCTGCGCCGGTGGAATTCGTGATAACATCACAAATCGCATTGCAGAAGCTCGGATGACGTTTGCCAACTTACGCCATCCATGGTGTTGGTATGATGTTATTTTGTGAAAGACAGAATTTAGGATACCACTGTAAGTGCAGTCTTATTGTACGGCTCCAAAACCTGTTCCATTCGCCCGGATGATGTCCACAGAATATCCGTTTTCGAACATCGGTATCTCCGAAGCATCAGCGGTGTGCGATGGGAGCACTATATCAACCAGGACGAAGATCACTGATGTATCTTCCGAACAAATAGACCCTGTCGACCCTTGGACATACTGATCTCGTCTCATAGGCTTTATTAGCTTGACCATATTCTACAAATGTCAACTCATCGCCTGCCACGTTGTACGTTGTTTGCGAGTGGTAGGTTAGGCTGGAAGCGGCAACCCAATGGTTAGTGCATGAATTGGGTTCGGGGTATGAATCATCATCATCATTATCATAACAGCCATGAGCCTGACCAAAAGGTACTGTGGCTCGGGCCGCCGCTCACCTCAACAGTGACGTGAAATATCCTACAGTGACGTG
>LUCH01004100.1:0-22238 GCA_013368495.1 Paragonimus heterotremus | reverse complement strand
CAGGAGTTTGCTCAATAAATGAATTCTCTGGCCGAGCGTCTTTTGCGGTCACAACAATAGTTAATCTACCCGGCTCACAACAACTGAGTGACCCAAATCAGCGCTTCGCAAAAACCTCGACCAACCTTTTGTGTAATGGTCTGTTCCAAAGTGGTTTTCTGTTGATATAGCAGAACTTATGAACAAACTTCGATTGATCCCCCTAATTCTGAATACAGAAAAGACCGTCGTGAACCGAAACGAAAAATTACGAAGAGTCCTTGAAAGGACCATGAGGCTTACTTTTCGAATGAACCAAAAAATGTAGAAGCTTGTCGCCCGATTTTGTTTTCCCCGGTCCGTGGTTGCACTGGCCGCCGGCAGAGTGTTTGTGAAAAGATTACTCATGAGTGTACAGTTTATCACGGCGATTCGAGGGATAGGTTTTGGGTAACACCTCAACCGGCCTGAGTCAGCTCATTCACAGCTGTGGATGTTAGAGGTTGTGTAGTTGATTATGACAATTCAGACGGCCCTCCGTAGAAAACTGAAGTGCCTTTAGAGTTTAAAATATAAAAACGCAGTTAGGTCCCGAGACCGGATCTTCTCCACAGGTTTCTAAAGATGGTAGTGAAAGGTCGTTGCTTGAAATCATCCCCTTCTCCGTCCCATATAGGAGACTAAAGAGGTACCTCATAACTGATGCTTACTGGCATTCATTCACATTTTCAGAAAGGTGCCAGGACATTATGATAACCGCGGAAGTATTAACCTTGTCTCTATCGCATCGATGGCGCACACGGGTCTTCATGATGTTGCGGTCAAATAAACGAAGAACAGGCAGGTTCCCGGCTTGGTCATGGGTGTACCGACGATATCTTCACCTTACGGCAAACACTGAGGCACCGACACTCCTTTCCTCAGCTAACGGCCGTGGTATTTGTAGACTCAAAGGCTGCTTTTGACTTGGTTGCTAGACGCGTTCTTTGCGGCTGTCTCGGTGGCATAGGAGTCCCAATGAAGTATGTCAATTTGACGAAGTCGTTGTATACCTGTTCTCAGTGCATAGTGTGCATTTATGGACAGCTTTCTTGAACGTTTTCCACGTCAGGTGGTGTTCTACGGGAGTGTCTAATCTCTTCCTTCCCAACTTTGCGATGGACGAGATTCTGGAAGGAGCAATGTGAAGTCCCAAGAATTTCGAAGAGGAGCATTTAGACTCGACGTTTGATCACCATATTCTTCATCAGTTAGCCCTATCAAATGAGCCTAATTTGTGGGCAACGCGACGGCTAGTCGGGCGCACTTGGGATACGTGCAAGTTCGCTACCGTTAACTGAGATAGCGAAAATGCAGTCTTCGCGGATTGGGTCACGCACTTTGTGTGCCGACTAAACGTCTGTCGTACCGTACATCGTTCACTATAGCCGTTAATGGTTGGAAATAATCGCAAAGTGGCAAGTCGATGACGTAGTCATGAGCTATGAAAGCCCTCATCGTTCCGCGGAGTAAGGTTGGAATATGTTGTCTACCTTGTCAGGGAGTTCGAGACCATTCACGCCGCTGGTTAGAAACACTCTCTGAAATGACATTCTGTCGTAGTCAGTGACGAATCTGTGTCCGCAAACTTGTTGACACTTGTTTTTTCTGAAGCTCAATTGTTTGCTTTCCTTGTCATAAATTTGCATTTATTTGGCACTTTGTAACTTCATGGACCAGTTTTAGAACCAACGGCATTCTGAGCCATTTTACCCACTTATACGGCTCAAAGCTGAAGATAATTGATTAATTAATCGAGCATTGTTGACTGAGACCTCCAACTCCGTGATCACACTATAGCAAGGCCCTGAATGTCCCGTTGAATAGAGAGAGTTGGCGTCGCCTGTCCACTTGAGGTCCTGGTGATCTCTCAAATCACTGGCTAGAAAAGTCCTCCAATTTGCAGCCTATCGCAGACAATTGCATGCTTGCCTCCGCATCATTGCTCTTCTGCTTAACACTGGTTTATCAAATTCTATCATTGTTTTAGCAAATTTTTCTAGATTATCCCACGTCACTGTTTTAATGGGCGATGGCTCGAGCCGCAGCGCTTTTTGGTGAGACTCTTGTTATGAATGAAGAATACTCCATTAACCCACACAAATAATTTTAGATTTACTTCTTCAACAACCTTTACCAATCCGTCGCCAAACTGAATTCACGATTTTTAATGAATCAATTAACCATGTTTACACGTGCATGCGCCTTCTACATTCTTCTCATTCGTGTCCAATCGGCCGTACTGGCTAGTTTGTGTAAGTTCTTCGAAGTGGGTACTGTTTGTGACTCAGAAAATTACTCTACAACCAGATCATTTTAAACAGCTAACAGTACCCAGCAAACACTGTCAATGGGATCGACCCACGTTCAATCAGCCAAATTCTTTACTATGGAATCTGTTAAGCGACCAAAATAAATGATTCGTATACTGTCCATTCATTTATAATAAAGTGTTTAAACAATCTTACTGGAATCCTTTATTTGATTGTTTTCAGTGCAACCAATTGGTGGACAAGTACACACCATTGGTGCTAGAATATTTAACAGAGAGTATGCAACCCGACGTCGTTTGCCAGGTTAGTTTTGTATTTGGATCCGTTACTCATTCTCACCCATCCTGTTCATATTCACCAAAAGATTAGTAGTTCATTCTCAGTCTTGCATTTGATTACCTTATAAGACTGACCACTCCACTTCCGATCCTCGGGTAATTCATTTCACACTATTATTTTCATATTCAATAGAGTGACTTTTCACGAACCTATCTAATATCAACAAGATTTTTACAATATGGCATCTCATTGCTTGTTGAATTTGCAGATAAAGTTTTGAGAATCAAACTCTTGGGTGTTCGGCAATGCATACACACACAAAATGGGTATGAACCCGATAAAGCTTTCCTCCTACGCTGGTGGAAATCAGACTTTGGCTACTGATCCACATGAACCACTCACCACTGTGTGAGCTTTTACGAGACAATTGTCAATCCTTACGTTATATCCGACTTTATCATCATGACCACTTTAACGCTCTAATTGCAGTACGGCGTTCATCGCTAATGATGGTGTTCTAATTCGACGCCCTGCTAGCCACACCCTGTGGTCCTTTATTAAATTGTGGTTTTCGCACCACGCTACTTACTGTGATCTCAGCAACACTGTTAATTACGTTACATAGCTTTGAGACGTGATCGTTCACAGCTTGTTGTGAAATGGTTAAAAATGTGCACCGTCGGATTAAGACTGGACTCCCTCGCAAAATTCAAATGTGTTCATATTGCCCTCCTTTTCAATCGATGAAGATTATTTACATCATTAATTCGGTGATTTGCCCTTTTCCTTTCCTCAGAAAATTGGTTTATGTTCTCCGGGACAAGGTAACATCCACTCAAGTATTTGTCTCCGCGGTCCGTCTTACTGGTGTTCCAGCCCGGAAGCTGCCATTTTGTGCAACGCTGTGGATCATTGCGAACGGTTCAGTCAGACTTTTCAAATCGAGAAGGAGGCACAGCAGCGATGTGAAACACAAGATTTAGAGAAGATATGCAACAGTCTTGAATTGGTCGCTAAGTGTGGGAAACAAACGGAATGTTTAAACAGAGGTATGATACACTACTTGCAGATGATCACGGGACACTTGACACCAAAACCTCAGTTAGCTGATCCCACTGATGACATTTTCAATTGCACAATTTGCGCCCAGCTCGTATATCAATGGAAGCTACAACGGAAATTGTTCACACGGCCAATCATCAACAACCGTACCTGTCTGCGCTACAGCAACAAAGCTGATCGTGATCAGGTGAGTTTGCAGTTACGTGTTGTTTGACCTATTTTTTTGCGACCCCTCTAGTTGCACAAGCGTTTTAAAAAAAAACAGACGGTCGTGTTTAAGAAGGAATAGCCAGTTAACCCGATTACTCTAACGGAATCTGGTCCGATTTTAAACTCGGCCCTTCACGGTTCCATCAGTCCTTTTGTTAGAGAGACTCTATGAATGTCTTCTGATTGTTTACACCCTAAATCCACAGAACAAATAACTTTAAAGTGTGTGACCTCCAGGATTTGAGCAGCCAATTTAACTTATCGATAAAGTCAGCGATGACAATTGTCCGACTTACGTACACAGATGATCTTGGGCGTGATCGGATGTTACGTATATATTGCTCTAAGAAACGGTTATTCAAAGTAGCATGAGAAATATTTAGTCACAGTTGGTCACTGTTACTATAATCGACATTACTATTCCTGGGCCACCACGCCTGGCAAAACATTTTGAGCGAAGTTAGTTCTAAACATCAAGTTGTATGATCGCATAAAAAATCCGGTTGTTCGTCAGGGTGTATTTTGAAAAGTTTCAGATACGTGGTCATGCGATAGAAGTTTAGTGTACCCTGGTTGGGTCACGTACACTGTGGATGCCAGCTTGACGTTTAATTCACTGGATGTTATCTATCGAAATCATCAACATTTGGGTACACCCGAGAGATATCCAGGCAATAATATGATCACACATGATTGAAACTGTGACGGTTCCATTGAATAAAATAGGCAGGTGACCTGAACTAGTATTGTCTGTTCTACTAACGATGATCAATTCCGCTTAGATATTTCTTTTGTTATTTCGAATGACTGCTCCCTACAACAATATAGCCGCATCTTCCGATCAAGCCAAATAGGAAGGTTTAATAGATCGTCCCTATTTTTGCTATAAACTAGTCATTTCCCACTTTCGTTCGTTTTCATTCAGTGCCTACTAATTCTGGCAAACCGGTACAAAATTCTTGAACAACTGGCGACATCAACAAACACGATCGAAGATATGTGTAAGGTATGTTCCGCATGTATGCGTTTACAAACATTATATTGTAGGTACTCGTTTTATGTTGAAGTATTCAGTCAGTTTGTGATATACTTGGTCATCGTGAGTTTTTTTTTTGGAAAAGCCAGTACATGCGAAGAGAGACAGTCAGTAGGATTTGAATGTTTACCAACCTGAGAAAGGTTCAATTATGAACAATCAGGACTTCGGGTGGACTCCAATCAGCGACAGGAACAGTGCGTTGTGTAACTTAACTTGTGAGGCCACGCTGGGAAGTTAGAAATCTCACACCGGATAAACGGGTAGGCTGGCTTAACGCCGCCAGATTGTGGATTAGAAAGTTTTCCACATGACGGCTAGCTGTAAAACAAGCCGAGTCCTCCCGACGTATAGATGTTTGTAGACAGTGAGCGGGAGTGCGATTACAGCGTTATGCATCCCTGTAAAGTGCCACGTAAGATCTTTAACAGTACTACCGTTGTGAGGTAAGAACGCGGATGGCGCAAAGTTAATTTGTTCGGGAAACCAACTTATGAGGTATACGCTTAAACACCATAACAAATAAAAACACTCATTTGCATGTGACAGTGGTCCAAGGACATCACGGTTGCTAATGCCCAGTGCATGTGCGGTGGAAAACACCATTTCATGTCAGAATGCACTCCAACGTTTCTTCTTGTATTTTCCCTCTGTAATATCAACATCCAAAGACATGCTCATGCCTTGCTACTGAGTAGTAGTTAGTACAGCACGATCGCTGTCCCTCGACACTACGAAATATTGCATGTTTCAAGTGCGCCAACGGTTGCACAGTCTCCCGGATAGCGTACCGTCCACCTGATGTGCGAATATCTTCGGTCTCCACCAGCCACAGACAAATTCCGGGGAGGACGAATGAATCATCGCGGTGGTCACTGGCCCCAAAGATGTGCCAGGTACCTTGCATAAATAGACCCTATTTGAAAGGCCACGGGCTCCCGGCGAGCATCGCAACAGCTCTGTTGGTCGTGAACCGTTTGACTGGGCAGATTTACTACACTATATTTGCCTTTCTTGGTGAACCCTCGAAATGCTGCACTGCTTCTATCACAATGTCCGCATTGGGTATCCTAGATAGATGGACTTCATCCGAAGAGCGTGTGAATTGAATCACCATTGGTCGCCGAGCCCCAATGGGCTGCGAACTCTGCGCTTCTGTTCGCTGTCCTGTAGGTTGCATTTCTTCCGAACCAAAACATCCGGATGGAGCCCCTCACGTCAACCGCCTTCTTTGGACAGGGCAACCAAAAAGTATACTTCCCTCATCACTATTTCTGTAGCACATTTGTTACTTCATATGGTCTTCCCATGTTATATATATGTGATGCTGATATCGTGGTTGTCGTTCACGGTTGAACGAATTCGCGCACATAGAGCTTCACATACAAACCGTTCCTCTTTCATTTCTCCGACGCAGACACTTTCGCATGATACACTGTTGACCTCACGATCTGTCTCTGCAGTGATAGGCTCGTCTCATCGCCAATTTGTATATGTAATACGTATTGTGATATTACATTGCGCGTTATTATATGTATAACAAATCAGCAATGGTATTGTGTATACATAATGCTATTGCATACTTGTTATATACATTATATGTGGATATATGAACCCAGTCACCTACTCACTCTACCATGTGCAATCCAATGATTCAGAGAATTGACCGTTTCAACTGATTTTCCTCTTAATCAAAATATCTGCCACAATAATTTCCAGCAGTGTTATCTCTCTGCTCAGCAGCGACGTTAATGGATTCCAGCGTAGCCTACCTGAGAAATCCTGCCAGGACAACCAACCTCCCAGATCAGTTTGTGACTTTTTTATGACAGCGTTGCGAGTGGGTAGTTGTATCAGTGCAAAATTCGAACCCTTGGCTTATCTTTCTGGCTCATTCAGTAGTACTCACCGCATAGTGATATGTTCCTGTCGCTGATTTGGGTCCAACTGAAACCACAATTTGTTTGCAGATGGGTATCTCCTGAATTCACAGCTCTACTAAACCGCTTGTTAATAACATTTTCCAATTCATTTCGTTCACATTTGCACGATTGCTACTTAAAAATGACTCGTCTGTATTTTCTACTGGTTATGCCTTTGGTTAACAGAAACTGACTCTTTGTCAAGCGAAACACGCAACCGCTTTGATTTTGGCCTGTGCAGATGGGCCATCCTATTGGTGTGCCTCGCGCCGCAACGCTGAATTGTGCGGCACCGTGCACTTTTGCAAGGCGCTCGGTTCGTTTGGTGACGCATCGCGCGATTCTAAGCCGGTGGATACTACCTTGGATATTTTCGGTGTGAATGTCTGTGCCTGGGGTGCAACATATTGGTGCCAGTCGGAAGAGAACGCTCGAAAATGCAATGCTTTGCAACACTGCAAAACTCATGTATGGCGCGACCAATCCCCCGTTAGCACATCAACACCACAACCTTTTGGCGTTAATCCGTGCACATGGGGGCCAGCTTACTGGTGCGCAGATGAGAAGAACGCTCACGCATGCGGACCGCATGCTGTTAAGCACTGTCGTCGCATGTCCATCATAAACTTGACATCCAACAACTGACCGACTTGATTTTCCGTAGTCACTCCGGTAGTTTTTCATGATTAACTCCTATGCACGCTTCCAGTGATCACAGCACGGACTCTTTACGATCAGACACTTCTTTTTTATTATTTTAATCAATTACATTTTGTCATCACTTCATTCGAATTAATCTGCTCAGTCAGACTCAGTAATTGCCGCAGTTGACTACGATAACCTTTGTTCTATGGAAATCCTGTAAATACGATTAATGGTTGTGAAGCCACACAGCTACAGAAGACGGCTGGATAGAAATGCCTACGAGCCGGTAGCCTCGAAATAAATGCACGGTGGACACACTAGTTAACATAAAGGGTTGGATATAGTTAAAGTGCCCGAGCCCTAACTTGGAACGCTGTGCTTCAAAATTGGCATCGCTATGTCTAACCTGTTTCAAAGTCACAAGCTATTTACCCCGTCTGGATATCCGAGAAACTTGGAATTTCCATGTCTTGACTGTTTTGTATAATGATCGTCAGACTGACTGTTGCGCACCCGGGTAGTATGAATACTTCTGACGTAACCCCGTTGCTATGCGTAAGTTCTGACTAGGCTCGGGAAGCGTGACAGAAATAAGCCTGGTTGTTCATCCCAACGCATGTCTGCACATTAGCAACTATCAGGAAGGCCTGCTTCTTTGTGTTTGTGGGCAATTGAGCAAGCGCGATCGTCCCATAGTTTTTAAAAATTACGAGGCAATAATCCTGGATATCATCTTTGATCAGTGTGAACGGCGATCGATCGCAGCTAAAGAAAATATGTCGCTAATTACGATAAAGGCTCTGCGTCTTTTCCTTATCGCTCATTAGCGTGCTTCTTTCATCAGTTTACAACCGTTGAATACATTGAAAAACCTAGTTTTGTCGGTTACACAATCAATCCGTTCAGCCTAACACTTCATCATCGACGCCATACATCATTGGTTAGTGCTGATTCTTAATTGCCGAAAGACTGAGAAGGTCGCAGTTAAACAGAAAGAGAGAGAATGGGACTTAACCCATAAGATTCATATTTGAACTCAGTTGTGCTCACACTCTGTAATCACGTGGGCGTACAGCAGCATCCACAAGACTGTTTCTTGTGGCTTTCATTTATACATCTCAAATTATCACTGTTTTGCAGTCATCACTGAACCAGATCTGCCGCCATCCCTCTGGCGTGTCCAACCGAAGGTTGAGTCAGGGAAGCCTATTAATTTAGTGTTACGGTGCTGTCAGCGGCCAGTACGGTTAACAAGTGACTTGATAAAAATACTTCGGCTATAGGCAACAGCACGGACTCGCCTCCATCCCTAATCTACTGATGACTACCTGCGTTCCCCTGTCAAATATTCATACACCAGCCCTGGTTGCTTGAGTTTAAGCACAGGAGCTTTATGAATTAAATCTTATCCTTTCCTCTTTTAACTAGGACTTGTTCTTCTGTGGCAGGCAAACTTCAGTGTCGACCATTGTCGTAACGCTGATAGCGAGATGCCCACCTTACGGTAACCGGTAGAATGTAGTAAACTAATGTTTGTAATTGTTAACGTGTGGTTCAGCCAACTAAGCCTTTGCATCAATAAAGAATCTGTGTGGTCCTTGCTTCTTAACTAAAATACCATCTGATGCGCGGACCGACACAACCGGTTGAGAATAACGTAGTGGTTAAATAAGGGCTATATTGTCGATATACTGGATCAGTGTCAACAATAACACAACGGAGCGGAAGATGAGTGTGCACACTAAGTCTCGATATTTCTACTCGTTCCAACAAATGTTTAAGTTCACGCACGAGTTTTCAGCAAAAAGAGCACAAATGACAATCAAAAAAACAGAAGAGGGTCGCCACACAACTGAGCACAAATATCGACGGTCAAATATCAGAATGATTTACGTCTTAAACATAAGACAATGACACTTCGCAACCGCTCTTTTGGTTGTCTCACTCTACTAAAACGCATCCCGTCCAACAAGCCTTTCTGTAGAGCATGGAATTGTTAACAAATTAAAGAAACGACCTCCGAGAATCATACTGGAAACTTTTCATGGCTTAGAATGTATCCAATTTCCCTAGGAAGAAACAGTATGGCCGTTTTGTCGGACCAAAGCTAACTTGGTAACACAGTAACCTCAAAACAAACCACTAACATGTATAAATTTGTCGGTGAAAAATCTTCACACATCCTTCTGATAAGTTGAAATCTGATACATACCTCACTAATGAGCTTAGTTTAAAGCATATTCGGCAGTAGTTTTGTATATTGGACCAAACCAACGCCCATCAGATGATCACCAGGATTTGTGGTCGATGATCCTCTGGCATGACTGTTTGCGAATGTAAACACGGAATACCGGATTTCGTTTTGAAATTTGAGCACTCGGAATTACTGACTGAAATGTTGCAGCCGTTATAGGAACTGAAAGTCTTTTGAGAGAAGACAAAAAAAGACTAACCACAGGTGATCATTTTCGGAGCTTATTGAAACTTCCTAAATTGCAGTCCTCCTCACATCGCCTAGCACAACTTGGTTCTGAACCCAGATAAAATCAGATAACTTGTGGTTTTGTTAATCTAAAGTCCCCGAGTTCGGACCCTCATTAGTTAGCTCTCTAGATTTGATCAGCCTGACAATATCGCAGCCAGCGTGCAAACCTACCGTTGCACGATAACACATACTGGAGGATGTAACACTGGCTGTTTTTCCAGGCGTCTTCGGTCTGAAAGGCACACTGCTTACATTCACCACTCCGACAGGCGATTCCTCGTCGTTGCATGACTGTGTAGTCGTCATCACAAGTAAGGTTCACTCAATAAGTGCACTTCTTCTTAGAGGATCTATGGCACTGAGATCGATCTTGATGATCTGAGGTAGCAATAATGAGAGCAGGTCCGTTTTGGCGGTTCCGGCGAAATAACGTTGTATCGCGGTTCACATTATTCCGGTCTCACAGTATTAAAACACCCGCCTCTTCAGCAGAAATCCTCACAGAGAGAACTTGCTTCCTTGGAATGCGTTTTTTTGTAAGAGTGCTGTATGTGAACTTGTCTTGAAGGTGACAGTGCATCCAGAAACAGTAAAAAGAAACATACGCTGACATTCTGTTAACGCCATAATTATGACAATTACGCCAAAATTCACTTCGACACGTTTACCTGACGGATTTTTCAGATGTTTACATCATCACTAAATACTCATGGTTTTCCCGCTTCGTTTGTAACAGTCAGTTGCAGTGGAAGAATATCCGGACAACCTTAGTGAAGATCTTTCTATTTATTGAAGTTAACTTTGTTTTTTGTAACCATATATAAAGTTCATTAAATCAGTTTCACATATTTGGGTAGCACTATCTCGTCAGCCTGTAATATTGCTGATGAGATATCAGCGAGGATAGCAAAGGCACGAGTTGCCTTTGCCAAACTGCATCACCTGTGACGTCGAAAAGACGTCCGGCTGTCACTGAAAGGAAGGGTATATAATGCCTGTGTGCGCTCCATTTTGCTTGATGGTTCGCAAACGTGGCCTGTACACAAAGAAGATATCAACAGACTTGTTGTGTTTGACCATCGTTGTCTCCGCCAATTGGCCTATATTAAGTGGACTGATTGCGTGAGCAATGTGGCAGTTCGCCGGCGCGTTTTCCGGAATGCTCGGGATGCGCGATCAATTGGCCAACTAATTACGTTGCACAGCTTGAGATGGTTGGGTCATGTTCTCCGTATGCCAGCTGAGCGTTTACCATACCGGGCATTATATACTGAGACCACCAACAGTTGGGTAAAACCGCGTGGTGGTCCAGCAACAACATGGTCACGAAATATGAAGACCCTGACTGCTCCACTGAGCACAGTGGGTAGGTGTCGCCTGCCCGGATGGGGTCCTCGTGATCATCCAAACCGCTGGTTAGAGACGCTATGCGAGATGGCAATGTGTCGCAGTCAATGGCGTACCTGTATCCATACCATTTCTAGTTCTTCCGCCTAGTCTTCTTTTATTAATTCTCAATCTTAGTAACTTTTTCTTCTAGGATATTCCACGTCACTGTTGAGGTGAGCGGCGGCCCGAGCCACAGCACCTTTTGGTCAGGCTCATGGCTGTTATGATGATGATGATGTTCATTAAATCGTGCGTAAGAAGGTAGCTGTTTAGGTCCCATGATCAAATCTCCAGTTGTTTCATCATTATTAAAACCCTAATGAGCGGTCCCAGTATGTGGAAATTTTAATTTGAATCAAATTCAGTACTTCCGAACCATAAACGGAACGGATATGGGAAAAAATATTGTGCGTTGTGCTGATGTTCATTACTAAGTAATTCCTTTGGTTAAGCCACAACGAATTAAAAACCAAAAGTTATCGGTTTCGCAACGTTTCGACCCTCTCGGAAAGCCTTTATCAAGCGATTTAAATCAGAAAAATTACAATGTACAAGCTTCAAATTAGGCAATCATCAACTAGGACATGTTTGTGTGTTTCACCTGCGGTGTGTAGACAGGCTACCAGTAGGATGTAAGGGTTCACGGTTCACCACTACGTGACGATCCCAGGTGTGAATAAGCATAGAGTTAATGTGTGCTTGTCTATTTTTGGAACGACTTCGACAGTTCCTGTGCGAGCAGGTGCGCGCACTCTCCGAGCATACTGGGTCGACACGATGGCCTTGAAGACTGGCTTCGCACCCCATTTCGAGTGATGGGAAAATTGAGATGAAACCATGATTGAATGGAACCCACGAAATGCTGAACAGCTACGGTTTAAACAAAGTCCTATCCATTGAGCTCCTATGAGTAACATTATAGCTTGTGCTGAATGTGTCAGTCAGCGCATGTGGCGTAAGACTGCAATGATTAAGTCCGCCTTCAATAGTTTCGAGTCATCGGTCTGACGTTTCATCCAATCAATCATTGGCACAAATAGAAAAGCGCAGTGAAACTAGTGGTTACTGCTGCTGTTACTGGAATGCAGTAGCAATATGTGATTTATATCCCACTTTTTGAGCAATTAAAACTAAGTGAACTAGCAACGCGGTGAACCTCCCAAGACGGCTTCCCCTCTTACTATCGAAATCTACACTAGTCGGGTGACTCGATATGCAGATTCAGCAATTTTGCGCTTTGCTGATCCAAACTAACTGATAACCTTGTGGAGTGAATGAGATTTTCAGTCTACAGGTTGTCTACGTAAACGAGTGTAGGGACCTACCATCACAGATCTAACAAAGTCCAGCCAACTAGCAGTGTATGTACATCGTCCTAATATGGCTGCGTTCACCGAAATGGAGTGTGCCACGTCTGGGTCACATCGTTCGACCTCGCCGTCTTAGTATTGTTCCTAACATGGCTCACGACGGACACCTAGTAGCTGTTGATAACCACCTCAGTCACTGATTGGCAGCACCGAGTGGATAAAGTGGAGAACACTGTCTGCTTAGTGGGGCGTGCTGCCCCGGTAATTCTGTATCCGCCAACCAAAAGTTTGCAGTCAGTTGTGAAAAAATGCAAATTAAAAGACTGATGACAACATTGAGGCCTCCCCCGTTATAAAGCACATGGAGAGTATGAGTACGATACAGTCATCCGATGTGGTCACACTGTTGTGACCTTAAAAGACGTTTGACTTAGGAAGTTGGTCACTGTTAGACACTCCATCAGTAACAACTGTCTGGTAGATTCCGAATGGCAATGCGATGGACGGATAAGTCCAAGTGTGCAATTTATTAATTATCGGCGAGGCATCGTAGCTCATTCGGTAGAACAATTGTCACATCCAAACATTCCGCTCGTACCGCTGATTCGAGTCTAGCTGAAGCTTAGATTTTTCATAGTTGGGTCTTCTTTTAGTTGGTCAATCTACCAGACAAATTATCAGTGACATTTAAATCTATGCCAAACACTGATGCCCGCGGCGATAAAGCAATTCAGAATTCGACCGAGCGACTTGTAGGGTTACTTGTCTCCGTTCGGTTCAACACATTTTATTGGCGTATTTTGTTGCAGTGAGGCTCTAACATCATTCACCGATGTACCGCTTTCGATTATCAGTTTCGGTGTTGAAAACTCACCAGTCGAACGTGGTGAAGCCCTTTCGGGCCTGAACAAACCAAGATATATACCGCGGATAGCCTTGATGTACGCCACTCCTGGTAGTAGATCCAACGTTCTTACGTATGCGTTAACTTCAGTTAGGAAGTTAGAGTGCAATCGGTAGTACGTTCACATAACTGTTTGGAACACATCAGCGTTTAACTGAATGCAAAGGTGCAGAATCACCCTCTGAGTCCAATGCATCCGTGCAGTTCATATTTTTGGTCTATACTTTGTTTTCTGTTGCCCCAGGATTCAGTGATGTGAAAATATGGTCTACACATCGCTGCTCCAAGTGAAGTCTTCCCAGTACATGTGTATGGATTACAATAGGTTTGACGTGCGTATGGGTACACCAAATCTGCTACACTGAAGGCAACCTATACACCGCAACAAAAATAGATACAAGACTAGAGAAACACCAATCTTCTTACAACGCCATTGCCAAAAATACCTCCGGAAACGTTTAAGGAACTATGCGTTGCTCTCAAAGCCTTCATCCCCTAAATTTACATCATTCACCGACTGTCTGGCTGTCATCTACAATTCAATAAAACCATGCGAAGAGCTCATGGAGTGATTAATTATGGGTTAGCATTCATAATACGTGTTCAACTCACTGAAGTCTATACTGCGGAATCAACACACCTGCGTACGTGTCAGACTTGCTTCTGGTCAAAACACGACAACGAATCACATCGTTGCTTTGTAGCCCTTCTACCATGCACTTGCGATACTACAAAAACGCCGGTACTCAGGAAGAGGAAATCTTTAAGCGTCAACCGCAAGAAAAATCCAGGTTTGTAAGCAGCACAAGAATTAATGCGTGCCAAAACACTGTAGACTGCCCTTCGGTTGAAGATTACCGTCACACATATGCCACAGACTAGCCTGTCCTAGAATACTGATAAGCCGAGATACAGTCACCTGTCTCAATTCAAGTATGCGATTCCAAGCCATAAACCACAAAACTACTCAAGAGAGAAACCAGCTAACCCGTACCCCAAAGTCTATAAAACCAGAAAAGATAAAAACAATAGAGAATCTTAGTATTTTACTCCTGTCCCGTAACCTGTTCGAACGAAACATCAGAATGAACATGTACGTACTTTTTATAACTCTGATATATTGCGCACGCATATAAAAATGAGGAAAATGTACACCTTTGGTGCCTTTTCCGCCACTTGAGCTCTTCAAGCCGGTACTTCGGCCGTTTGGGTTTGGCTTCGGGTCCGATTGCCTCTTGCTGTGTAAAACGGATTAAAAACGGAAACGTTAAAGCTACTTGATAAGCTCCACCGCGAATCCGTTCTCGCCGAACCTCTGAAGCCGCCCGTCCATGTGAGAATCGTTTCGCTGGTGCAAAGTGCTTATTGTCCTTGAAAATCCAAAGTGCAAGAGGAATAGGCGTACTGGCTTACCAATACACAAATGCGACGTAATTGTGTCGTGTAAAAACTCGACAGGGATCGTTTTTTACGTCTGCCCGGATTATTTTGACACCAGTATCGAATGCGCGTGATCAATTCGCGCAGTGGTAAGGGGTAGGCGAACAACTTGGATTTGTACCGCACAGACAAGGTGAGCGAACAGGTGGGGCAAATCCAATGCCAGCCGTCCACGCAATCAGGACGTGGTTCAAGGCGCATAAACGGATAGTGCGGACAACTTTTACAGCACATGCGGTTCTTGATTAAACGTGTACGGGCTAAAAATATAAGGATTTGGCTTGAGGACAGACAGGAAAGCATATTTGGCCCGCATTGTTCTCGTGCAACGCAATCCCACTGTTCGATCCGCTTGCAAACGGAGTGAGCAATAGCAGTGGCTCCTTTTTGACAGCCCAACTCCAGGGTTCTCGGTCTACAGGGTGGTTCGAAATAGAACATTTCCGCAAACATTTGAACCTACGGAGTCTGTACACCGATGCTGTTTTGATCGGGTTTTAGTTCGGCTTGTACACCGGCATCAGCCATAATGAGAGGTTCAGTCAGTACAGCTTGATCACGAGTGGCTGACCTGGGAGTAATTTGCTTTGAGAATATGTCTAATTTAAAAACTCACTCGATATTTTCATCTCCACTTTCGCAATTGACTTTTCCGCTCCCATTTAACATCCACAATTTGACCATAGCTTCTAAATTGAGGCGAATAGTGTGACGTCTATAATATTACCTCAGCGAGAAATTGACAAAATCGAACAACGGGAGTTGAGAGTTCCCTTAACGAAGACCCGTCAGCTGGAAGGTAAACTGGAAAAAATAGGCCATCCATTGGACCTAGATGATAAATGTTTTCAGTGCAACATTGAAATAATTCCATAAATCAGTCGCCAATGCGAAACCGGTGCAAGGTTGAAACTGTAGACCAGAGCAGTCTGGCAACTACTAGATGGTTACCATAACCTGTCAAATGTGCGGCCTTGACCGTTAACAAGTTTCAGATGTATTTCTAAACTGAATCGATCTTCGCGAATCTTTTAAGCATGCTCAACAACAGGTGCAAAGAATGTAGTATAAAGTATACGGTTCACTTAAAATATGCATACATATATTTAACACGCAAAGACCACTATAATATGATAAACGTGCAGTGTAAGACGAAAGAGAAAAAAATATAGAGGGATAAAGAAGGAACATTACAACGATGTACACGGAGACTCGCAACACGAGAGCTATTGGCTTCTGTTCTCCACCATATCAGATGGCGTCCTCAACAAAGTGTTCAGGGTTTTTCGGACCCCAACCGGAAGTGCCCTATGGAATTAAGCTTCACAATGAGCGCCTTCATACCACGAATCCACATCATGCGCTGACTATCGAGCTGCTGCTTCCCGCCTAGCCCACTATTTGCAAACAAGACACAATGTAGCAGGCAAATAGCTGGCATTCGTATAAAGTGGACAAGGCAACTAACCATGTGAGACGCGATCCAAATGCTCAAGGGTCGACAGAATTTATCCATCCCGAAGACACGTCGGCAAACTTCGTCAATGCTGACACGGTGTTCCCACCACACGCCGACAAGGTTTCGGAGACACCGATGGTCGAAAACGGATACAGTGTAAGCATCTTTCATGCACGGATCACGTTTTGCATCCGTACAATAGGAGTGCCTTTTACAGTGACATTGTACACTCGGCCTTTCAAAGATAAACAGAGATCACGACGACGCCACAGATAACGTAACTTGGCAAACGTCATCCAAGCCCTTGCTATGTGATTTGTGATCTCATCAGACATCCCACCAGTACCCATACAGCTCCCAATATACATGAACTTTTCAACAACCTCTAACGGCTCACCACCGAGGGTGTTAACGGATGCAGAATCCCGCCAATCTTGCAACAGCACCTTGAAATTAGTAGACGCAAAGGCTATTCCAAACTGACGAACTGAAGCTTCTAATCTGTCTACGATGTTCTGAGTCCTACGTGAACCCTCGCAGATTGGGGCGATATCGTCTGCATATTTCATGTCACGAAGTCGAGTGCCTGGGAGCAAATCCACACCATATTCACAACCTATCAGGGCACACTCTAGGATATCGCCTACTGCACAGCTGAATAGAAAGGGGAGGCTAGACAACCTTGTCGCTAAAGGTCGACGATATGTTGCCATGAGCTCTAACCCTGCCTGAGATTTGACAGTAAACTGTCTGCAGGATATTCACACACTTCTCAGGCATATCCCTCCTCAACAGACAGTCCCAGAGTGCAGCTCTGTCAATCGAATCGAAGGCCACCCTGATGTCCAAGAAGACAATTATTGGCCTTCCACATGAATGGTGGAGTTCAAGTATCCGACGAAGTGTGAAGATGCGATCACCACAGCCACAAGCAGGGCGAAACCCAGCTTGTTCTTCACAGATACGTTTTTCGCACGTTTGGTTCAGTCTACGAAGTACAATGACTGCGAACAACTTTGACGAAATAGGAATCAAGCTAATCATTCTGTGATTTGCACACGAAGTGCGTCAGCCCCTTTTAGAAACGGGGATGATGTTAGCCAAACCCAAGACATTTGGAACATCTTCACTGATCAAGAGTTTCTGGAGCAAAGCCATCAGTTCTCTAAGACTAGATCTCCATATACGAAAGCGGTAGGAGGAATTTCGTCTGGGCTGGGTGCCTTGTGACGTTTCAGAAAATTAATCTCAAGAGACACTTCTGTTTCTGAGAGCGGTGAGTCGTCAACAGACCAAGGAACACAGGTAGAGCCCGAAGGCGTTGTCAATGGCGCGAGTGGACAGTTGAACTGCTGCTGGAAATCCCCAGTACAGCGTTCTAAGCGTCATTGCAGGTTACGGACAGGCACACCACTGATTTTGCAGATTACCTCGTTCACACCTGACATGCTGCTACCCGTTGTTCGAATGAAATGTAAAGGCTTTCCAGAGTTCCCGGTAGCAGCGGTTTGTTATATCTCGACAGCGCGCCGTGTCCACCAGGCCCCGTAATCCTCTCGTAGTCGCTTCCGGAGCCCCAGCTGTTAGATGAAATAATCCGGCGAGCGTCGAAAAGTTCCAGTGATAGCATAGAGACCCAGTGGTTGATAGTTAAACGAACAACAATACTACACGAGGCAGTACCACACTTAAGCATCACATGCTTTACATGTGACCAATATACATCAATGTCATCTGATTGGTGGGATCTTAGACTAGAGGCAAGCACACACTGGTAAGGGTAAAACGTCCGTGGTCACGGTAGTTAAGGTACCTTCATTTGTGGTCGATGACGAACTGGCCTACCATCAGGGCGCAAAACGGACTTGGCACATAACTGTGCATGATCGGAATCCATGCAGGTGCTCCAAATTGACTTAGAGTCTTGGAAAAAGCTACGCTATCGATAACAGATGGGCATGTGGCCAATCTGTGCCCACGGTTGTCTCGGCGATAAAGGTCGCTAGGTGGCGTATTGACGTCTAAAACATCGAAAATTAGTGCATGTCAAAAACAGACCGTTATCAGTACAGAGGTGCAACAAATGTACACCGTTGTCTGTTCGATGAGTACCGTAAGAGTGTTGACCACCTACGTCATGCACGCCGACGCTTAGCTTGCCTACTCGAACGTTGTCACGTTAGTACTACAATGTCCGTGCACCGCGCGGTGTGTAGTAAGTTAGTGAGGTGATTACAAAAATTATTCCCGACTGTGTCTGGACTACAGTCTGTGGGAGCATACGCCACAACAACAAGCAGCCAGCGTTTGTGATGGGGACCTCTCAGTGTTCTAACCGTGTCTTCGAGTCTGACAACGTAAAGGCGGCTGTTGGCCGGCATCCAGTCAAGCAACGCCTTCTCCGTGTACGCGCTTAAGGTAATTGCGACAACGACTTAGTCAGTGTCTTCAGCCGCAGTCTCCAAAAAATGGAGGTTGGAGATGTTGTACTGAGCTAGAGTCATGAAGCCGTGTTTCAACAGGGAAATAGACAATGATGGCGAGGGTGCAAAAAAGAAAGTGCAAGAGGTATGTGCTGACCTGCTTGCATAATTATTCGAATATCAAAGGTGACAAGCTTAAATGATGTTCGGAGGGCGATTAGGAGCTTATGTCCTTCAGGCAAAGGAACCTTGGTGTTTGGCGCACCATTATTCTGGGTATGACTTTTATCGTGTGCGACAAATGAAGTAAGCCTCTGGTGTGTACGCGAAAACGGGATTGGAGGGTCATCAATGAGTTATCTGACAAAAGAAAGGAAAACCAGACAAAACGGGTTAGTGCAGTAAAAGTTATCATGGAAGCAAACCCGGCCGAAGTGTTGCGGCAGAATGGAATGACAAAATTTACAATTAATATAGGTCTGAATTCATAATTATGCCGGCAGGATACTTCTCGGTTGCCCAGGCTGGAGAACGGGGTTGGCTCGAGGGGACCCATTCGAAACCGTTGGTTCAAAATAAACCCAACCCACAAAGCAGCGGAGCGAAGTACGGAGTTCGCAATCCGTTGGGAGCCGGTGACTAGTAGTGGTTCGGATTATGCGCCCTTCGGATGAAGTTCATCCATCAACGATGCCTATTACACCCTGCAAGAGGTTGCGACAAAAGCACGGCAGCCGTTCGAGGATTTACCAACGAAAACGGATCTGATGTGGTAGGTCTGTCCAACCGGTGAGTCCATGATCGGCAGGGTTGTTTAGATGCATGTCTCCTTTTGTCGGGGACCGGGGACCAAATTTGTTCATACGTCCTTCGGATAGGGTTCAGAAATTCAAGGTATTCTACACGCCTGGCGTATCCGTTGAAACCGGTGATCACCGAGGTGATTCGTATGCCTTTCTTGGGGGCTGCCTATGATTGGCGGAGTCTAGAGACGTCAGTATTCCAGACGAACGGTATGTTTTCCGAGAGCTCTTGTGCCTTCTTTGGGGTATCTGAAACCCTTTTATGACGTGGTAACGTATGCAATGTCGTAGTACCGTCAAAGAGCTTATGCGGCATTCTATAGGAGACCCGGATGTCAATTGTAAAACCATCACAACCTGGTAATACTACCGTTTACTGTCCGCGACTGCTTATTCACCTGAAGAACCCCACTTATTTTGCTGTTGGCGCCCGCATGAAAGGCCGTTTCCAAATTCGCAGTCTGGTGACGCGCCTAGTGTTAGTTCACTCATTTGCCCAGGTACCGGGATGCATACTGATTACTGTAACCAGATGAGAGAACATTAGCAATTTATACTTAGGTGTATGTGACACCTAGTTGTCCTGTCATGCCTGAATCCCTAAGTATGTCTGTTACATCAAAAATCAATGATAATACTTACCCTCATGTATAACACCAATCCACATGGCACATGTATATTACAACGGCGAAATAATGTCTTTGAACTTTCGCGAATGCATTTCCTAATACGTAATGCAATATATCATGGAAAAGTCAACCATACAGTGGAGGTCAAGAAACCCACTGTTCAGTGAAGACTCCAAACCCGCTAGAGGACAGAATGTACACGACCATTTGACTTCCAAACCTTCATAAAAATTTACCATCGTTGCGTATGGTCTGATTGAGATTTGGGGGAAACAGGTTTCAGGGCGCACTGACAGAGTGCTAAGTCACTGGATACCATTTCGCTCACAATCTGTTAAGCGCCTACCACACTGGTGTAGAATTTGAGGTGAACAATTAACCATTTGGCAAAAAGTGAGGGCAGCCACTAGCAAATTAGAGGTTTTGTGTCGTATTGACCTCCCGGGCCAAAGTCTCAGAACCCGCCTAGCCTCCCCCAGCTGCAGGAGCGAGGCTAGATGAGTCACTGAAAATGTAAGCGCCACAGTGAGTGGAGTGAGAACACAACGTTTCGAATAAACTGTATACCCAACGTCTCGACCAGTCCAGGTATCCTTCCTCTGGAGTTAAACATGACGCCCAGACTCAGACTTTACACGCACCAGATTTGGTGCGGATAGCTTACGACCGATTAATAATTCCAAATTAAACAGGCTAAATAATGTATTATGCCCCTTCGTAATCCTCGCGGACACCGACAGCAACATAACAAGGTAATAGACTGAAAGTACGTAAGCTTGCTTCCCACAACCAGAATAGGCACAACACAAATCAACTTAGTAAACTATGTACAATTGTAAACTCCTGTTTAACAATTTTGCTGGCAAAACAGTTCCCCAGATAGAACACACTAACCTTCTTCAGTTGTGCGGATAAATTAGGGCGCTAAGCAAGGTGCGATGCTTTTTTCTTCTTTATTTGCTTGCGCGATTCATCTAATGGAAATACAATTACACTTCATATATACGTATATATATAGCACTTATCAGCCGGGTACGATGAACAGGCGGGTGAGGTGGATAATACTTGTATCCGTCTCAGAAGGGTTGAAAGGGAGAGTGACAATCACGCGGACAAAACGAAAATGTGGTAAAAAGCGAAAATAATGGCAAAAATGAATGTAAGAGTGTTACTGATAGGCTTGAGTATGACTACACTTGACAGGACAAAGTTGAACGGGAGGCACACGTATGGAAACAATCAAAGAGACAAAATGCGCGTAAGTACAGTGGAAATACGCACGCTCAAACACACCAAAAACTGTGTCCCAAAGAGTGCGTCGTCCATAGTGGGCACCTTGATAGAGGCCAACTATCAAGATGCTTCTTAAAGGACCAGACAGTGATGGCACTCACGAGTCTTTCCGAAATGACACCCTAAGTTCAGTAAACACAAGTAACAAAATTTCGTCGTCTACAGAGTAGGCGACCAAGTTACATCCGCACGATCTTCCACGAAGACGTTGAGCAACGCGCAGCAATAAATCAACGATCCCAAGTAGTCAAAACAAGATCGGTTAACAATGCCACGGTACTATTGAACAAATGATCAGGGTCAAGAAGTACACAACCTCAACAGTTTCGATCGACGGATCGTTTCCGGGAGATAATTACAACTTGATACCAAATAGGCCAAAGATGAACTACAAGCACATAATATGGTATTCACGCCTAACAAAGTTCTTTCGAGCCGTCAACAGGTTCAACAACAGCAGGCACAAGCCCAGCTTCAAAAGGGTAATGCAAGCACCACTCAAGCAAATTACAACAAGCGGCAACCGGCTATTCGCACAACTGTCGATTAACGCGATAAAACAAAAAGAACAAGGTCGAGGTCCAATCAGTCGCCAGAACCAGGGGCGCAGGAATATACATGAGTAAGCATTTTGGGGACATACCCAGACGGCAAAATC
>LUCH01004099.1:45349-62273 GCA_013368495.1 Paragonimus heterotremus | reverse complement strand
AGAGATAAATCTTCAGTTTTTTGACACACACATAATCATAAAATGTATCATATTAAAATAAGTGTGCTCAGCTAAAAAACTACTGGTACAATCGTGAAACTCAAGGACAGCTTGAATACCTCGTTTGGTAGTTACCAGTTGTAAAATTTACTGATTGATTTAGTTTCGTTGCGAAACCAACATTGATAAGATTTGGTTTGTATAAAAATCGGACCAAATAGGAAATCACGGAGGGATAATAAAGCCGGATACATGGAAATGAATGTTCTTCCAAAAAACAGTGGAAGAAATTGAGATACACTTAAAGAGATCGAAATATGAGGGATAGGTTGTGCCTGGTAAGATTTTGCTGTACATTTCCTGAAGATTTTAAAATTTTGAGAAAATAAAATTTCGCCGAACTTTTAATGGAGAATGTCGCTACAACGGGACAGATGTTCCATTGATCTGGCAAAGAGTTAAATGTCATCTGACTAAAACTTAACGAAACAGAACGTTGAAAATACATTTTCGCTGAAGGTTACTCGTTAGTGGTTGGTTTAAGTCCTCACTTCAGCCAATTTGGGACATGCTTATTGACTATAACTTCGAGCATTTTTTCTGCACTAATGATATGCTTCTATCTGAATTTGACTATCGGAACTGCTTTGGTAAATTTGATGGCTGCGGTCAAACGTGGGTCTCATTCAATTTGAAACAGTTAAATCCTGCAGTAATTAGACAAACACGCAGAAGAAGATTTTATCAGATGAGAGTTTCTTGTGTTTGAGGAGTACCAATGGTTTTTCGCTGTGATGTTTCGTTTATTCTGCTTATCGTTCCAACACTTTTTGTTGCCTCAGAATTTTCCAGAGACACCGCCAAAAACAGCACCTATCAGTTCTCATTGCTTCATTGTAGTATTCACACATCATTCCGAACATAGTTTCCAATATAACGAACCCAAGGTGGCATTTTAAAATAATATACCTAATACATTTAGAACCCACAATAACAAATTCACATCCTCCAGCATTCTTCCTTGAATCGGGAGAATATTTAATGTTTATTTATACTAGCACGGGTTCCATCATCTTTTTGAAAAACGTAACTGATTTGTTTGTAAAACCGAAATTTCATTTCCACCAAAATTCACTCATGGAATGTAATCAAAACTGGCACACCGCAAGCGGTGTAGACATGCGTGGATGTCCCTACTGGTTTGAATTCATTCGTAGCTTGAGGTTTTACATATTTCAATTTCAAGCGACTTGCTAATAATTTGAACAAATTTTTTTACACGCTTCCACAAGCACAGCGTCACTATTTTTTAAATTTCCTATAGCACAGTTGTTCAAAGTGCAAGAATTTGTTTTAAATAAGGGGAGTCGGGCAAACAACTGCGCCCTTCAATCCCAGCATGCTGGCATTCTCACCACCGCTGTTATGTGTAGCAACGCACGAGAACAAACGAAATGGTACTACCATCTTGCGAAACTGGTCTTTTGGTTTCACTATTCAAACTGGTAACTGGGGAAGGATGTTTTAAATTCTCATTACTGTCCTATGAAAAGTTATGTACGTTTGCCATATGAAACTAACCATTCCTATTGAAGCAACGTTCGCTGTTGTTGGTTACTCTGTACGCCGATGTCACTGACAACTCAGAGTACGTTGAGTAACTAAACGAGAACCGTATGTAAAGTGATATGGACATCAAACTCCATTAGACTCAATCCAAATTATGATCATGGCAGTTAGTAATCTGCTATGAGGTATTCTGTGAATATTCAGCAAATGGAGCATTATTCAGCGAATGACACAGTTAATCTTCATCACGATTTGACAAGTGGTACTCACTGCATAACAGACTTGTAACGGTGGATTTTACGTTTAATATAACAATCATTGTTATTTCCATTTTGCTAACGGCTGTGTAAATCATAATTCATTGAGGTAATCTCGCCAACCGGACGCCTCTAAGTTTCGCAAGTTATGAAGCAATGGTTTGATAATTAGCATAACTTGACTTGTATTCAAGATCGTATATAATAGTGTTTGGATATTTTGCAACTGACGGTTGTATAACCTTCCAAGCTGTTATTAATTAATTCAGACAATAGTATACTCTGAAATTTATCGTCAATGGCTAGACCTTTTTTGCAATCCACTAATAATGGTTCTGTATTTTTTTATCAGTCGCCACGTAAGCGCCTCTCCGAAACTGCATGATTCGCCTACTTCGCAATGAAAGCGGAGTTAGTAACCCGGTGCTCAATGTGGAGAGGGCACTTGAACGTTAAACCTTGTGAAAGTAACTTCGCGGTATTCTTGTAGCGAAGAAAAACTAGGTGCCGTTGATCAAAAAGGTTCCACTAGACACTGAACACCACATAAGCTGCCAAGTACTATGTGGTCAGTAGCTGATATCTTCTGTCAGTAAATCGTACATTTTTCCATGGGCAGTTCCAAGGGTTTCGAAACATTGTCCCACCGATGAGTTTGGAAAACGCCGACCTGAGGTATTTTGTGCAGTGACGTTTCGTTCACATCTCATCAGTTACTTTTACGAAACTAACATGCACATCATACAGTGGGAATAGGCAAGTAGCAGGGTAAAATTAACCCAGTTCTGTCTGAGACAGTCAGTTGAGTAACCAAGACGGAAGCAGCAGGATGCGACTCGAGCATACTCGTAGGAAGTATGAAACTGATGCAGCATATTAGGATTGCTGTAGGTCAGTAAGGGAATACGAATCCAGAAAAAGAAGATATAGTGAGAAAATCATCGCGGATCAAACAAAAGGAATGATATAGGACTGGAAAATCTATGCAAATCGAACGAGAATACCGATTAACACTGATCAAAATGTAACGTAATATGTCTTAGAGATGGATAGAGATAGTTCCTCGGTCGTCAGACCTCATGAAGGATAAATCAGTCTAACAATCTGATTTGGAAGGAATACAAAAATGAAACGGAATCAGACAATAACGGCTGTACCCTTACCAGAATAGCGGGAGGCCAGTTATTAACTGCTTCTAGGCACAGAGGTTGGGGTACAATCAGTGAAACGATACGTCTTCCACACTGTTAGGAGCCAACTTTAGTTTGGGTCTGTAGAGAAATTTAAAGGTAAACCTTGGATTGACCGAGTGCCAAGCCTGCAGTAGTTCCCTTGCAATGGCACTGACGGTACAACCGATGCCTGAATTTAGAAATAATTTTGGAATGCATTCGTTAATTCATATGTCGGAGTGTCTGCTATCTCTTTTTACAGACAACCAAAGTTGACGAAAAAGAGCACCAGGTCCTTTCTAGGTGTAGTTGAAACACAGGTAATTTCTTCCTTGTGGACAAATGGCACTGTATGTGCGACTGGCTACTGCATCTTAACGGTATTTCATCACACTGGAAACACTGTCACCTTTAAACGGCAAAGTTGGGCTCTGGCCTTTGCTTTCACCTAGTTCTTCACCAGCGACGTCCATCTGTCTAACTGACATTCATGGAGGTAGACCAGGGACTCTAGGTTATTCCTTAATCAGAGTTTCCCATCGGGGACTGTCCAAAAGCTATTTCAACCTCCGTTATGCCTATTGTTCTTGCAGCGCATGACTATACACATTACGAGTGACAGTTATTTGTTATTCATCTCCATGCAGCATGCCCGCTGTGAGCGTTTCTTCTGGTAAGTCTAGAGAACTTTTTACGGTTTGCAAATCTACTTACTGAATGATTCTAATGTAAGTGAAATACAGCGATCATCAGTGTTCCACTCTAACTGTGAAAGCGGATGTCGATACTACAGAAAGCTTGGACATACTATGTTGTGACCCCGATGCGGCATCTTGTTGGTAAGATTGCTCGCCTATCTGTCCCAATCATCACCAACGAGAGCCGATTAGTAGACAAATTGGCCAGGCAAAAGCAAAATTTGGACAGGGTGGGCGCTCTAGTCGACCTTTAATGGTTAAAACAAACAATAGAAAAGTCATAGTTTAGACCTTTAAACAGAGACCGTTAACGGCCTGATAGGCTGTCCCTTTCCACTTATTTTCCAATGCGATTCTTTGGGCCAAAGCCACCACGCGTCCAAAAACAATCACCAAGGCGGATGAGTTATCTGTGCCACACAAACTGCATACATGTTTTTAAAGTCCACCTCTATTCCTGAGAATATGTCATCTCCTTGGTGACCGCCATCATTGTTTCCGCAAGGCTCAAAGGTAAATGCGACTCCAAGAACATGAGCGCCATTCATACTGTTCGAAGTGAGTACGGACAAACTACTAAACAAGATAATCTCGTGCAGGTAAAGATCTCATTGAGGGCTCGCGTAATCAGAAGTTTCTTAGTCACGAATCGGCGCCGAATGATAAAAGACAAAATTTCAAATCTTCCTCTGCGACTACCTGGCAGCGAGAATTAATCTAAGACCTTGGTTTTCTCCGAATTACTCAAGGGTTACCATCTATCGTTTTGGAAAATGCCACCACCCAACTGGTATTCGACAACATCTCTGCGGAACGTTCGCGGCCCAATGAACTGTGCTGTACATTAAAGACTGGTGGTTTGCGGTAAATCCGGATAATCCTGATTGACATTTTCACCTGTGCGCGAAGGGAGGCTACGGTTGTGACCATCGTCAAGATCGGTTATGGGTAGGCTAGGTATCAGCCATTTAGCCTTATTAGCATTCCATGCAAAATAACGGAATTCATGTTCTTAAAGTATGATAGTTTCGTCGTTACGCTGCATGAGTTCCTTTATAACCGACCGTACGTAACAAACCAGTTTATCTTCAGGGAGAAATTAACTCTACTTGAGTTTAAAAAGGGCCACACCATTCTTCGCACTCCTGCATTCCTCGATGTCGAGCTCCTTATCCCCTTTTTTCTTATTTACACTAAAGGCATATCTGATACCAATTTCGGCCGCAATGTGGTACATCCTGTTGACATACAAAGCTAGTGTGTTGATGATAACAGTTTGCTACAAATGGTTACTGGCGCAATTAGACACCGGCCCACTGACCGGAGTCTCTTATGAATGACGATATGTATACTCGCATATAATTAGGTATGTACCGCCTTCGTGATCAACAGGGTGATCCTAAAAACATCCAGGTATCTGAATTTCGTCTAACCCATTTTTAACTTATCCTCAGTAGTTGGTTTTGATATGGAAGTTTGTGACTCCTGTGACAATAAAAACGGACGTTCCAACTAACAGACAGACCAATTCCAAATATTTTACGGGGGTTACCTAAGAGAGTTTCTTGAGTAAGTTATTAAACTCATCTGCACCGGTTTGAATCGCACGGCTATCTAACTGATTATCGGCATATAAAACATCGCATAAAAGTCTCGACTTAAAAATTCAATTTCTGTCCACTTGAATTTTGACGCTTTCACGTTAATTTAATTCTGATACACTTCTTTACTGACGTAGGTGCCTCCATACAACTCGGCACTATAGGAGCATATCACCATTAATGGGGCACGGGAAGTTTGCAAGCTGTATTTAAAACTTCCTTAGGTAATATTTCTTTATTACAGGGTTATCAACCGCTGGACCGACCTCTCTTGCGAAGTCATCAGATGGGCTTCTGTAGGTCGCTTCCAAACTTCATTGGATTCTAATTTACTCAATACCTGTTTAGTTCTTGTTCTTGGTAACTTTTATAATACCCGAGAAAGGTCATACACCCTGTTTTCAATGATTGTCTTTCCGATGAACAACGGCATATAAAAGACGAAATGACTGGATTCGAGTAACTCCGCCACTTCGCCTCGAGCTGACGTGCTAATCGCTGAACGCTGTGAAGCCCATTCGTTTCACTCAGAGCATTCCAAAGTTAATCAGTTAACTGTGGTAGGGTGCAACCAGTGTCAGCGTGTTTTGATTCCTGATGAGTAATAGGTGATTTTGATTTTCGTGTAGATTGGACATGACCCATAATTGATTGCAACTGTGGCATTCTCAGAGACGTTTCAACCAACCTCTTTCAAAAAGAAGCACTCGACTCGAGTCTCGCTCTCATTAGAGCTCGTCAGTAGTGCATGTCCATGCCACTGCCGGGGCTAGAAACACGCCCATGCTGTGCTTGAGGCAACCATGTTTACCACTACACCACTAATCTCGCATTTTTGCGATTTCATACTTGCACAGAAGTCCTAGTCGAGAGGTTATTGATTGAAGTTAAAAGACAGTAACTGTCTCCTCTCGAGGCGATCGAGCTACCTGATCATTATTCACAAGCGAAAGGGATTGAGCGTTCACATATGATAATTCGGTCATGCATAATGTGAAGTCAATGGCGCAGTGGTGAACACGGTTGCCCGTTCATGAACAGCGTGTCCGTGGTGCAAGTCTCGGCAGTGGCTGGGATATGCACTACTGACCAGCTCTAATGAGAGCGTAATTTGAGTCTAGTGCTCATCTTCGAAAGGGGCTGGCCGGGAAGTCTATGGGATTATGACATCTGCGATCAATTGTGAGTGATATTCAATCTATGTTTTAGTTCGCTTTTGTGTTTACTTGTTCTTCTCAGTCACCATTTTGTGACACTCTGGGTAGTTCATCTAATTTTTACCTGCTTGGCGTTCAAAAGGTGCTTTTGTAATAATTTGTTCGTCTGACGGATCATTCGTTCCCCCTCTGTTTGATCGTAAATTGATGGTAAAACGACATTCTCGCTCTTTTTGAATAAACGGTTCATGTCGTTAATAAGTGTCCCATCGAAGGCTAGGTTTATCACAACTTGATCTGTTTAAAATGCTTAAAACCGGTGACTTCGTATTCCATGATTCCTTCTGCATTGTATCCCCCCAACCGTATTCCAATCACCCCAAGCAACTAGTAGCCTTCACTTTCAAAATCCAAGTCTACATAGTTGGACTGGTGAAATCCTTTCATTATGCGTGGGCTTGATTCGGCCGTTACGCTAACTAACTGGTTATGAATCGCATTCAGGACATTCGCTTGGTTATTCTCTAAATCATACACTAACAAAGCACGGCTGTCCGGTAAACTCAACAGACAAAATCTATCGGCCGAATGAGTAGAAGCTCTTGCGTGTGCCTCGGTCAAATACCGTTGCCTCCCGTGTTAGATGTATGGATAACTGTGCGACAACTTTCATCATTCTCAGACTGGGAAGTGATGTCCAGTAATAATTCGGAAAAATCATATCTTCCAGAATAACTCATTTCTCAAAAACTTTGTCGGAAGCCTGTCAGTGGACCATATGCAAATTGTACTGCACTCAAATAAGGAACAACCTATTATTTTCCGATAAAACAAGGTGATTAAAACGGACCGTAGTGAAGATACGCAGCAAAAGCTATGTTGTCTTACATAAAAATATATTCTGTCGTAGAAGAATTACTTTTATAGAATTCTATAAATCTCTACAGAATAACTGGAGTCATCGGCAAATTCCCCTGTGCACTGGCACCGGAACCAGTTAAGCAGACAAATCCACCGCACTGATCTATAGAGAAAGGGCTTACAGTGAAGTACTCCTCTTGAGTTGCACATAAAGTAAAGTAGGTCAGCGGAAGGTAACATTTCTATTCACAATCAGTCGTCATCAGTGGTGTACACAAGTGAATTCAATTATTGACTAATGTTCACACTCACTGTCACTTGAGTGTCGCGGAGATAAATGTGTTGCTTTCCAAAGGTGCTGAACTCACGTTGTTCAAAAACAAAACATGAGTAGTTATCCGGATAGTAGTGCAACCCGAAACATGACTGTGACTAAGCGACTGAGTAGAGTTGTCATTATGGAGAATCAACCTGTTTTCATCCGCCTCACTTTTCAGAATGATACTGCAACAGAAATACTCAGCCGTCGACTCTATCAGATTCTTTGGCGTACATTTCCGGCAGCAACGCTACGCAGCTGGTTCACCTCATCTCCCCTGCTGGTATTAAGTCTGAAAGGCAAACTCTGTGTTCTCAACCAATCCATGGTTGGTTTGGAAATACCCATTAAATTCATAAGAAGGACAAATTGGCGAACGAGAGTTGCTTTTTGTGTTTGATCATCAAGCTAATTACAAAACAATAAGTATCAAACCATTAGCCGAGTTGAGTCAGAAAAACGGTCAATAGAGTTTATGGACAGTATATTTGTTATCAACTACGCAATCATTCCCCAATCGTGGGCTTGATTGATTGTGGGCCAGGAGAGATAGTATCCGCACGATCGTCTTCTGAGCGCAGAGGTCTTGGTTGCACAATCGGATACTCATGGCCTCGGCAACGGTCAACATTCGAAATCTTACCATTTTTTAACCAATCCCTTGATATTCGGTGGACAATCTAAAAAATGTCTTTCGCGCTTGAAGTGGTTTTAAACACACCACTGTTCAACCAAGCGTGATAATGTTTGCGCACTCTATCAGATAATCGCTTTGTGGTACGACCGATATGTGTGACGCTGGATACAAGCAAACAAATGGGCACAAACAGCAGCTGTCTGTTAACAAACACTCAGTCCGTAACCTCGACTCACCGTTTTTCTGACTCGCCCTAATTAATATTCTCGTATTTATTGTGTTGTAATTAGCT
The DNA here is from genome assembly GCA_013368495.1 of Paragonimus heterotremus. Taxonomy (NCBI): domain Eukaryota; kingdom Metazoa; phylum Platyhelminthes; class Trematoda; order Plagiorchiida; family Troglotrematidae; genus Paragonimus; species Paragonimus heterotremus. Next base: position 53,710 of record LUCH01004099.1, on the reverse strand, counting down.
TGCTGATCAAACACAAAAAGTAAGTATTGTTCGCCACTTTATCGTTCTCAATCCATAAGTATGTATTCGGTTTCTTCCTGTTATACAGCAGAATATGCAGTTCGCACAAGGAGACGTTTCTCAAAACAGATCAAGGAACATCCTCTCATGTAGCTCGGGACAGAGACGACCGAATCCATCAATATTTGGCAGATACTGATCTCAGGGTTGATCCCATTCATGCGTTCCATGTTGTTTCCACAGCTCCGGTCAACCACCCCAAACTGTCCCACAATGGATGTTGGCTACCGCTGAATCGATCGCCGTTCTATTTGGCAATCCTATTTTGCCTCCAGACCAAAAATATGGGGCAACCCATACAGTTGTCCCAGCAAAAAGTCAAACCATCAGTCTGCATATTCATCCAAAATCCAACCGTTATCTCTGTGATGTAATGGGAGTAGCGCCTCAAACTACCTATTCTTAAAACTGATGATTTGCTCTCTGTAGGACTAGCCCAAAGACAGTTTGATAGTTCGTAACACAATACCTGATCCAATGACATTTTGGTAAACCGTACTGTCTCGTTTACACATTGCTTTGACTTCGCTGAACTTATGCAACCGTAACGGTCTGATGATAAATTGTCAAAAACAATTGTGAGAAAAATGATAAACACATAGTGGTTTTCCCGTAACCCACCGAAGAGCAACTGAACCCGAATGGGGTTTATGAAGGCCTTCGCTTCTTGTGACTACCATTCAGGAATGGGTAACCGAATTCAGCTTTAGATTAAAGGAAGTGGACCGGTTAAAAAATATTTGACAGCCCACGCCAAGGCATTGTGCAATCACACATTTATCTCCGGACTATGATTAGACGATACATGTGTTCGCCAACAGACCGCACATTCACATTAAATTGGGCAAACAGTCAACTTGCGTCCTGATGCACAAACTGCTTTGAACATCAGTCTGATTTGTCCTGACAATTTCACATTAGCGTCCAGATTATGCTGTAGGTACAGTATCATCATGATCAGTTCTATTATGAACCTAACTTGTTTTTATCGTAAACGCGTATGGGTAAATTACCCGAATGCTTTCAATCTGACCGCCCTGTACATTCGATTACTTTTTGGATAACATATGGGCTTACAACAAGGTGAACACACGTGATAATATACTGTCATAATCAGACGATTTGTGATCTTGATATTTCGTACTCAAGCACCCTACTTTCAGCTAGTCTGATATCAATATTTTTGACCACCTGCACTAGACCTTGTTCACATTTCATAAAATAACCGTTTTACGTTAACGTATTTACAATTCAATCAAACAGAACCTTGCACAAGAGATTTTTTTGGAGTAAGCGTGTACCTTACTATCTGTATACTTCCAGTGGTGCTTGCGTTATCAATCTGATCAATAAAAGCTTAGCAGGAAGACGACTAACCACAGATAGCAAGTAGAATGTGCACAGTCCTGCTGGTTGAAAGGAAGAACGTGAAAATTATTTGTCTCTGTTAATGGCGTGAATTTCAAAACATCATTTTTAATTACTGATGCACACAACCACTAATAAGTACTCTCCAAACGATCTGAATGGATGATAGATGAAAACAAACATTTCTGACTGGGTCGATTAAAATAAACCGTTTCGGCTGAGTTAGTTTTCTGTAAACTTATTGACAGTGACAACCGAACAACACGCTTTACATAAAATCCACTGATAAAACACTCATAGCAATACTAGGATGTAGTCCCACGTATGTTGCGCAGTTTGAAACACCCCACCGTCACTCTAAGACCTATATGCTTCAAAACTCTACACTCTTGAGGTCACATTATTTGGCGATAGAAGGTTAGCAATCAAAGTATCAGGTTCGAAGTACAACCGAACACCTTAACCTACCATTGTTGGATTCATCATAACCTCATCAAACTCAGAGGGTGACATGTGGTTTGGGACATTGACATCGGTTTAAAGTTCGTGCGCGGATAAATATCTTACTACTTCGTTATCTGCTTTTCAGAATGCCGGCCTTATCTAAAACGAACATCACCACCAAAACAACTGCATACTCATCGACATTAACTTTCGAACTATGATTGTTAAGACAAGTAGGACTTCTATCACTTACTCCGGAGCTAACCTGAATGTGAACAGGACCAGTGAATTGTATAAATTACCACCGCTGTTCTGATTGCAAAACAGATTCTCCAGTCCGTCGTTTCCGAGCGCAATATACCCAGACCAAGCTGTTCTATACAACGTTGTTTCGTAATATCAACGGTTTATTCTGCTGTATTGAATGACCTCCTGAAATATAACCCAGACGAAGTGATGTCCATTTTTCATGAATAACATCTACGCAAAGGGGTTAATTTTAGAAGGGGTCAGACATATAAGAAAAGATGCAGAAATTTGTGCTAGTAATGTGGATTAATATTCAAATTGACACTGGTACGTTGACATTCATATGCTTGTCTGCCATTAAACAATCCAAGAAAGATTACTTCCATATGGAAACTCAACGTTTAGACTAGCAAGGCAAAACCTTGATTTATGGTCTTATCTTCGGCGGAACGTCACCAGTCGGAAATTAACTATTAAAGAATGTTTGAAAGCATGCCAAAGTTAGCGGCATTTCAGTAGATGATATATATTATATTAGAATCTGTAGAAAGGATTTCATCTCAACTGTTTTTAAACAACAAGGACGTCAGTAATGTGCAAGTGTCACCGTTATTACACACAGCGTGTACATTCCTAAGTGTATTGAATTCATAACGAGTATCAGTTATACACTGAATCTAGGCAACTTATAATATGCCACGTGCATTTTTACCTTGCATTCTTTTACTGATCGTCAATTTTGTGGCCTAGCTAACGAGTCCGATTGTAATTGTGCACTCCGATTTGAATGTTCTGTATACGGGCTTCTATGTAGGTCTAATATCTGAAGTTCGAAACAAACCCACTGTCATTTCCTTCAGTCATGCAAACAGTAATAACCAGTGAATGTTTGCTTCTTAGTAATAGTATATTTTTGACTTCAGTCTTCAAGGCCATTTTGCAAATTTCCTTAGGTTATTTAACATAAACGCTGGCACACTTTAGGGCGTTGTCGAGTGGGCACGAATCCACCTCGCGCTTTCCCCCGTTGTTTGTTTACTGGTCCCATACCAGCCTAAAGCTGATTGGTTATCAAATTTTCATGCGTTACTGGAGATGTTCTTTTGACTTCTGAAGTTCACCATGTTTTTCTGAGTTCACTGAATGATGAGACGAAAATCCGACTGCAGTTGAGGAAAGGCGTTCCAAATTGTTAGTGGGCAAGAGTCGGGCGCGATTCTCTCTTATCCAGTACGATGGGCTTGATTGTGATTACCATTATAGCACAGGGTATTTCTGGGCAATAACTGATCTGTTGTGTAACCGTTATTATCTCTAATCTAATCACAGGAGTACAGCAAGCAAGAATGCGTGAATCAAACAAGTACTCTGACGTCTCCTCTATCCCGTCTGAAATGCTTAAGGGGTATAGTATTTTGTTATGATTGAAATGATAACAATATCTGGGAATGTCCAAGGCAATGCCTTCGATCATTGGGCACCTGCAATGACAACACCCGTGGTTTTATTCTACTTTGTCAAACGACAGCAGATTTTGTCACTTCGTTAGAATGAACAAGGTATTTTGATTACAGAAACTAAAGCTGCGTGAGAAGCCCGGCTTGACCTTAATAGCCCGTCTAGGTAAGCTAGTTTGTGAAGCAAATATACACAATCTTCAAGTAACAGACAAGTAGTGATGTGACGTTGATTGTGACTCCTTTTAATAATTTGGGTCGTTGTTTTTGCCCAACGCCCCCAATGTCCACTAATAATCCAGCAACGACTGAAGTTTCGCGTAACCTTTCCCACACATACGGTTACCATAGGGATGTTAGTAGAGTTACACTGCACGATGTAGACGACAACTTATAGTGTATTTTTATGGAGCGGAAATTTAAGTATAGTGTGGACGATGACATTACAGTCATTACTCTTGGCTGGTCAAAACACTTCCGCCGTTTCACATATCCTCACAACTCCGGGTGCTCTGACCGTACATCATTCACCAAATGATGCGTATGCGCAAAATCTCTGGGTCTAGCCAGGCAATTCTAGGCAACTGCATACAATTTCTGTACCACAACACACACCCAACTGTTCACATCTAATAATTTACAGTAGTGTTTTAACTCACACTGACGTCCGTTTCACCAACTGCATGTCTCCTTTCGTAACCGTGAGTGTCGTTTCGTTGCGGAGTTTTAATTATGCTTGATTTGACCGCCGTATAAAACTGTGGCTGCTAGTAACCTGTAAAAATAGGATGTCGGATAAATGATCGCCAGCTTTCCGCATCCCACTGAAACACCACACCGCTAAAGTCGTAAAGTTTCCTCTCTAAAACTGATCGGTCTGCTCACATCCCCGTCAGTCTTCTTAAGTATGTGATACATGTTTACCAGACCTAGACCGATTAATCCTTTTGCAAACCGATTGTATTTGCTCAGCTACTTCATTTTCAGAGCCCGCTTAGGACAAAAACCAGGAGTAAAATTCATTCCAGTTGTCTCTGTAAGGTTAACTATTCACAACTGTCCTCCTAAAACTGTTTCCACACAGCTGTTAACCAGCCGCAAAATGCATAACGTGCTGCTAAAGTGGCTGCTTGATAACCGAAGTTTTGCACACAGTTTCACGAGATACACAAAAAAATGGGCGGGCAAACCGTTCGGTTTACGAAACCTTGAGTAAATATTGACCGTGAGATTGACGCTAAGTTTACTGTAACTAATCTTTTTAATCACGGAATCATGGCTTGGTTTCAACCCAATCAATACTGTTGTCATAACAAACCACGTCGCGCTATCCACGTGGCTACCGTTAACTGCACGACATTGGACAGCAGCCTCTGTAATAACTGATGAAACTTCAACAATAAACAGTAGTTATACGAAAAGTAGTTTTCGTATTTTTGACCAGCTAAGTTGTCTTATGCAAATCAGAATGAAAACACTTTGTTAGATGTTACAATTTAATAGTTACTAGTTAACCTGTACGTTCAGGTGGTTCGTGTAATAACTGGTGCCAGTAGAGATCTGTGTAAAGTAATATATAAAAAAGAATCGCAACAATCGGTACCATCATATACATATATATGTATGTAGGTACGTAATAAACAGTGTGACAGATCGGATCATTCTGGAGAAGAACGGAACACGGAAAATCAACACCTTGGCTTTGATAAATTTCGTTAGACTGTTCATCAGTAATACGGTTTCAGTGAATATTGACAGTGTTGGCAAATTCCAGGGTGAGCTGTTAAACAAAATATATTTGAGCAGTCATTCTGCTGGATTACTTGGTAGATTTCCTATGACACATTATGTTAAGTGGGTAACAGTCAAAGTGTGAGATTTCTGAACTTCTCACCTGGCTTCGTCTCTCAGCAGCTAGCACACGTACCGTCTATCGGCATGTTATTTAAGATGTTGGTTTGAACTCAGCGACAGTCTGGATTTTTCTCAGTTGGTTTTCCTCGAAAATATGCAAGTGCATTTAGTTGAAGTCGTATGTCCGCAATCGGCAGCATCAACCTAGAGTGGGTAACGACAAACGTGAAAAAACCTACGGGAACATCTGATTATATACTTTTAATGTTCGAAGCATTAAGTTTGATGACATTGAAACAAGGGTTACCGACATCACCGAGGAAATCTCAAATTAATTTCAAAAATATTGTAAAACATCACTCCGACAGAAATGGGAAAGTTACTGTAGAGTAGTACAGCCCAAATAGATGCATGTTGTCCAAAACGCCTTCAGTGTAACACGTAAAACATGCGTATTTTCGTTCTGGTAGAGCCATTAAAAACAGTGTGATCACGTAAGTATTTAGTACCAGAGAGTAGCAGCGATAAAAAGTATCCTCTTAAACAACCAACCAGCTGGGTAGGTCCACACTACTGGTCTACGCAAGAAGTGGTCCCTCAAGGTTAACTGCATAACTCGTCACCATCTGCATAAGTCAACAAAGGAAGGCTCTCGAAACTTATCATCGGCTTCACACAGAACAAACGGAAACAGTACTGCACTGAATCCTCGCTGATACCCAAAGTGGTTATCAGCTAAATGGTGGTTTGATAATCGAAACTTGTGAGATAAATAAGACTTCAGGGAAGATCAATATCTCTGTCAGCAACGCTGATATATTTCAAAATGTGAGAAAAAATACATCTATTACCTTCCGTTTACCATAGGAAATGGCAACCTTATGCAAAAAGACAGTTTCGTACCTTTGTATTTTTGTTGGTTAGTACACAAGAGATAACATTTTACACTTCGCCGTCCTGTTGTTGGACACGGAAATGTTGTCTTTGTCAATTTGTTCGTTTAAATTAAATCTTTTTTCCAGAGAACTTGGAAGCGATACGATGAAATGAAGTAGAATTTATCAGTCTAACTTGTAGCGAGTTTCTCAGATGCGCGTAATACGATATTCTGTATATCCTTAACCACGTGCTCCTCATTAAAGTAACACCTTTCGGAGTATTGAAACAAGGTATCAAGCGGCGTATATTGATGAGTGATTTGGGAAAAAAGTCAAATTTAACATTTCCACGTCAACTTGGAGAAGGTTGCCACAAACTAGAAGGAATATTTAATCGGCAAATTACTATTTTTATAACTGTAGATTAGGGGATAAAACTGACTCTGTGCTTAGCTTATTGCCTGCATTTGTTTTCAATGTCTGATCCACTATAGCCTGAATTGAGAACACCTGGGACTTTTGCAACTACCTCAGAATAGCCCAATTTTAGCTTTTAGATGACTTGTTCTTCTGTTTTCGTGACAGGCGAAGCATGTAAACACGGAGAGTAAATAACAAAAGACTGTTTGGTTACAGTTATCGGTATTGTTCACATGGCTGATTTGGTAAAATGCGTGATAGCAATATTACTACAAATTAACGGAAGAATTATTAACGTGTGGAACTGTGGTCAAAACACATTGATCTCCTTTCAGTTTTTGAAAGCCGTTGTAACATTTGTCCGCGGTAGTAGAGGACGTTCTAGAAACAATGGCTCAGTTATACTTTCGCATCGTCTGAATGAAATTTTTCAGACACTGAATTTTTCCAAAACTGCGACATAAACAGTCAGGATAGAGGTCAAACAGATATTTGACGTTATTACTATTAAAAGCACAATAAATCGAAGTCTCAAGCATTGGTACAACAGTTAATACTCCAGTACACACTAATTTTCAACTGATCTTGCACGAAGTTGAAGAGTGGATCTGGTTTTCACTGCCACTGTTGAATGGCTATTATCAAACTATATATGAAGCATTTTAAAGAAAAATGATGTTATTAGATGCACGTGTATGATGAACCAGCAGCTCAGATAGTATATTATGAGGCTATTTCATTTTGGAACGTTTTGAAGTCAAACATGCACATCTGTCTAATCACTGGGATTTCAGTGCCCCTGTTCAACGAAACGGTTTGTTAGGCTTTTGAAATCTCCATTTCAGTTCAGCAAATAACAGGTAGGCTGTTACCTACCGCGATTGTTAATAACGTGGTCATTAACAGATATATGGAATGAGGATGGGAAATACTAATTTTATAAATTCAGGAATAACACAGTATGCATGAATAGCTTTTTGTGCACAACAGTCCGCCAGGACATCTAGTGTTTCGTATTTCACAATTATCATCAGCCTAGTACAGAAGAGCAAACAAGCGACAAGAAAGTGCTACATCCATCGCCTTATTCATGTTTCGTAGTTTCACCCGAATAAAATGAAATGTCGGGAATGTTAGTAGTCATTCAATTTCAAACAGACTTTTTGTGAAAAACCTTAACTAAACTGCAGCTACTATCAATCTTCGAATTTGTAGACAAACATGACTAAAGAAAAGATCGGCCGAGTTTTCAATGTATCGGAATAAGGATTTTCATCGCCCAGCTTAAGGTAAACTCCAGTAACACATAATTGCTATTCAAGTGTAATGAAGTTTCGCAAAATGCGACCACGTGCTGCAAACAAACAACTTGCTTTTGAACATACGGTCAAGGACACATCTATGGTCATCCAGGAATAACGCCACTTTCAATCATATGAAAAGTCGATGGCTCACTCACCGGAATTTCGTGAAATAGGATTTGAAGAAACTGATGGTCCTATTTCACAGAAGTGGTTTTCGGAAGCAATCGTGCGACTATTTCGAGATACAAATAATTCACAGTTACTGAAAGACGTCAACTAACGAAAACAGTCACTAACATTTTCCATATAATTTACCATAAAACCAAA
>LUCH01004098.1:43684-59207 GCA_013368495.1 Paragonimus heterotremus | reverse complement strand
TGGAAAGATTTAGCATTGAACCGGACTGTTTGGAGGAATACGATTCGGACGGGCGTCCGCGAGTTCAACGAGCAGTTATTGCGCGGCCGAGAACGAAAGCGCGCGGTACGCAAAGGAAACATCGGTGCCATAGGTCGTGGTGTCATGACTACATGGCGTTGCGGAGGCTAAAACCGTATATTCTCATTCAGCTGATAACTTCGTTTAAATGTACCTGATGAACATCAGTAGATGGGCTTGTCATGATGATGCCGTCCATGTAAGCCGAGACGTATGCCGATTCATTCAACATAGTATCCATAATCTGCGAAAAAATAGCTGGGGCATATTTCACGCCAAATGACAACCTGTTATACTGATATAGCCCTCGATGTGTGTTGATAGTGAGATATTGCCTACTTGAGTTGTCAACTTCAACCTGAAGGTAAGCATCAAAAAGGTCAATTTTACAAAACATTTTGCAGCCATTTAGTTATGTGAACAAATTTTAGGTATAGGTAACGGGTACTGATGTGTTTGTAACACATAATTCAAACCAGTGGAAAAATCCCCACGAATGCGAACTGTGCCATTTGCCTTTTTGACAACAACTATGGGTGTTGCTCATACTGAGTTGTTGATTTCTGCTAAAACACCTGACTGTTCCAATCTGACTAGTTCTGAGTCAGTTTGAGTGATTGCAGCGTATGGTACCGATCTTTTGGGCCGAAAAATTGGTTTGCAATCCGGAGTAACAAACAAAGCTGCCTTCGCTGCAGTGCATAAGCTGTGATCAGTGTTGAAAATCTGTGCACTTTTAGTCTGTAATTCTAATGGGATGTTATTGCAGCACCTTCTGAAGAACCGGGTATTGGAGACAACTGTGCAGATGACACATCACAGAGAAAGCTAATGGGAACATCCCACAGATGCAATTGTCTTATCCAATCAATTCCTAATAGATTCATATCATTTGAGTCTACGATATTGTGGTGGATTATCAGACTGGAGGTGTAAGTATTCAAGCATTCGGCGGAATACCTCAGTGCGGAGGAGGTACGTCCAAAAACCCAGAACAAACGGATGGGGAACGGCATGGGCGACCGGATGAGTCATCGCTCAACTGGATTGGAACAAGGGGCGAAACATGTAGGCAAAATAGGATGGACGACCAAATCGGAGGCGCGATTATTCCAACACTCACAGGAATATCTCGACACGGTAGTGGAATACGCTCAAAGCCCGTAGTGGATGGTTTACGGACAACACGAGCGACTGGACGAGCTATTGTTCAACGAAATCGGACGAACGGACGAAGGAAGGCAGACGCAGATCCTACCTCCGAAAGAAGGCGCTGATCACACACGGAAATCAGGCAGAAGTGCACACGACGCGTGAACGGAAACTTGGGCGTGTTCTGGGTTAGAATTCTAATTCATAAACGCGAGCGCGCAAGTAGCATGGTAACTAGCATGTTGGACAATAAAGATTGTGCTTTATTGGACGTCTTTTCGCTACAATATAACACGTACCGGTACAATATAAATCGCGAAATATGAACTCACATTTGATTTCTCCCATAAATGCGATTGGGTGGCCAGATGCATTGCGTGCGATACGTCCTAGGAGTTGCTAAGTGGGTTCCCCAATTTTGCACCATGTTGAGCGAGAAATTATGATTATATCCGACGCAGTGTCGATTTATAATGTTACCGGAAAACAATTGACCAACATAATCAGAAATTTGCATGAATATTAATTAGCAATATCAGATTGCCCATTTGACTGCCTATTGAAACGAATCTGGAATTAGTTTCTACCAGAAGTAAAACAACAACCTTCTCTGTGTCTCAAACTGCCATAGTCTTGATACTTATGTTGCCGAAATCGACAAAACCGTACGAAATGCCATTCACCGAAGTGCTAACAGGTCAATGGCGGTCGTTACCAACTCGTGTTTCTTGATTCACTGTTTGCTTGTGATTTCGTCCTTGTGACTTTTTCAACCAGTGCCACATCGCGTGTCCCTGATGACTGTAACATTTGTGAATCCTTCTTCAGATTTACTAATCGCAGATATTCAGAAACAACTCCTGCAAGGAGAAGGATTGTGTTGGATCGAGTTTCGCTAATAACCTGGTTCGGGTGTTGTTGTTGCTGTTGTGAGGCTGGGAACAAAAATCAATGATTGGAATTGATCATGTGATATTTTTTTCAACTGAAATCTTTCACATTCTTTTTTCACTGTTCCCGAGTATGACACAATATTCTCGTCCGGCTGTCGTGTGATTTTCAAACAATTATAACGTATATTGAAAAGTGATGTGCGTTCTCCAAATACAGTTGAAAATATGGAGACGGTCTCTTGCAAACTGTAGTCTCAAGAGTGATTTGGTAGAATAAAGTTGCAATACTGAGTGTGTTCATTGGTACCAAATTTTTGCATCAGTAGGCGCACTTTACCTGGCTCATCCAGTGTTGCACCATCAACAACAAATATATATTCATAACGTCTGTACCATGAATGAAAGGTGATTCCGCCTTCTGAATCATAAACAAACTCCTGAATGCCACTGGCTAATGGGTCCTTTAGTTTGGCTCCTTCTGAGATGCTGAGACTTATAGACTGAAGAGAAAGTCCGTTCACTAGAACTTCCAATAATTTAGTATTCTGCTGAATCTGCGTTAGCTGCTGAATCTGAGCCTGTTGCTGCTGCTGTTGTAACAGGTGAAGTAAGAGCGTGTTGTCAGCCATCTCTTTCGCCAAGCTGTTTTGTCTGCATTACGCACTGAAATGAGAACTGAAGGGACGCAGGAAGAATCTTGTGCATCTGGGCTGAGCCAACATGAAAGTGAATTACATGTAACAATGAATAGGGTTTACAGCGAACGAATTGATGAACCAATAACATGCCGATGAGAAAAAGTCAAAGTATGTTTGGGCGCACGTGAGATTTGCAACTGGCAGGTTTGGAAAAGGACGGTTCACGTGAGTGAGCGATTGCGTGTGTTTGTGTGTGTGTGTGTGTATGTGCATGCACATACAGGAACGTAACACAGATGGACCGTACATGCTGCATGCCTACGATAGTGCACCCGCAAACGAGTCAGGCAATGTGTTGAGGTGTGAATTCCAGTGGCTTTCTTTTACGTAGTCCATCATAAATACTGGTCATTCACCTAGTCACTATTGTTCACTCACCATTGCGCACGGCCTTTACTGCATCATGCAACCTACGACAGTTACGTGGAATTCGGCGTGTTGATCAGCAAAGACCAAAACAATGGATGATTGATCGGAATGTAAACAGATTATTAATAACTTAAAACTCTGTTTCAGGAATTTGGAAGGGCAACACAAGTACACGATGATAGTTGTTCAGTACATTGTGACCCTAATAGCACATGGCCCAAATTGTCTTCGGGCCAATGGGGGTCCTTGCAGACCATTGCGAGCCAGTGCGAGTCATAAAGAATTCAGCATTTTGTGTGCAAACACCCCAAGCAGAATATTCTATGAATGAATAAGTTTTAACCACATTTTCTATGCATATCTTGTCAAATTCTGGTCTAGCTCCATTTGACAATTAAATCGTTGAGGTGGATGGAACTTTAGCTGGCAAATAGAGTTGGTACTCGGAGAGAAAGAAAGAATTAAGTTGAGATTGACAGTAACTGACGACGATTGATTGTGCCATAAAAAATTCCTTTGACGCGCACGACAAACGCGGCGGGAATGAGGGCAGTGAGCCCTCACGAGCCCCGCAATGACTTCGTACCGAACCCGTACGAGTGTGTTACTAGAGCGCCATTATGTAGTGAACAGAAAAAAGTGCGCTTGTGTTTCTTGATTACAATGTCAACTGATGGGACAAAAGGACTCACGGTAGAAAAATTCACTCCAAATATGGAATTGACAACAATTTGGAATTCGGATGAACGAATATATATAACACGTAAATACAAGTGGATAACAACAAATGCCTTATTCACCCTGACAAGTGGTGTTCAGCCAGTGTGCGTCAGAAACCGTGCAATAAGTTTGAAAGTGGCCACTGAGCTTTACTTGTCTGATCTGTGTAAGGTAAACGATTTTTCAAAAACACCTGGTCCAACATCTCATTCTTTTGTTCGTGTGTCAGTGAAAATACTTGAAACATGGTTTTACACTTATTGTTGCCTTTGCACGGCCACATTCTTGTGATACACTGGAGCCATAAAACACTCAAACAAACCAACCGCATGTGAAGATTATTTCCTTTAAACATTCCTGTGCTGTCGGCAGTTCTGTTTCTATTTAACGTGGTGCGTCTGTAGTGAAAACCTAGTTATTTAGTCAGTAGTCGTAATCATAGCATGAAGAATTTCCCAACTAACCAGTCCGAGGCGGTTTTCAAGTGGCAACTGAATTGAACGAAAAGTCCGCTCACCTCTGTTTGTAAAGTTATTTATTTATATTTGGGTTGATCCTTGTATAGTTCGTGGTGTCGTTTGTGTTATCAATACTCGTCAACGTTTCACATGAGATCAGTATCAACTGCTTGCCTTTTTTGCGTATAGTTAAACCGGTTAGTTTATTGGTGAAATACCCAATACATAGGGCAAGTTACCTCCCTCACAGAGTACTCACGCAAGAACAGTATGTCCTTTAGTTTGTTACCGCATTTGCTGCAACCTGATGGTTGGTGAATTAATGCACGGTTTTGAAGTCTGTCTTAAATTTGCTTACGCCACTTGGTCTGCTGTTGTCTGTTGAGTTAGTGACTGCATAGAACATTCTCAGTGAACTTCACAGTTCTGTTTATCTTCTACGTTAACTTTGTAATCGCTACAAACAAACGTTATTCAATTTTTGCTGACCCGTGTTTCAGTGGATTTTTGACTGTCATTCCAACTTTCGGTTCAACGTACTTTTCGACCTACCAGGAGCTTAGTGGAATGGTTTTTTTGTTTAAGAATATTTCATCTAAGTCCACATCGATAAGTACCCGTTTCACTCATTCTTTCAACTTCTTCATCTGGTTATTTGTCATCAACAGGCATTCCGTCAATGTAAGTGTTAGTCGATTCACCCCTGAGATAAGACCTATCGAAGTGATTCTAGTTAGCAGTGCCGCTGTTTACATACAATCTAAAATTAGGTGGCAGCTGCCGATCTTGCAGTTTAACGTGTGGTGTGTAACACAAATGCATCTGTCTAAGTGGTAAGCAAATCCACTGATGTAAACTGAACACCACTCACATCTGAGTACGACTTTCACATTCAGACAGACATTCCAATCAGGCCTCTTTGAAGGAGAACAGTAGCCTCAAGGTTTTATATAGCTGAACCTCATCTGTGTAGCGTGTTCACGACCTGAGGTTGACCGCAAACGCCATTGATTCAAGATTAGGCAATATCAAATTGTCATATACGAGCGTCCAGCCAAGTCTACTTTGAGTAGTGCTCAGGTTGCCTGCTCATCTCAAAAGAAGGTGGGTAATTGCAATTGAGCGTTCGGATATAATAATTCGCTTCCATCAGTGATGCAGATGGTCATCAGGATATCTTCATGAAAAAGAGGCCGAAGTTCAAACGCTGGTCGTGTCAAGGATACCTACAAATGAACAGCTACAACAAAATCAAAACCCGAGTGTTGTGTTTCTCTTCGAAAGAAGGTAGCTGAAAAGTCTATGCAAATGCGCCGGACAAACGGTTGAGCTAGCCTGACATCAACGGGTCCGTTCCAAGGCTGCGGATTGGCGAACGGCCTTTCACATGAGCGGACAATGAGCAGTGCCACAACCAGAACCGGGTGGATTTGCGGTTTGTAGTTGGATGTCTGATATAGTGCAAAATGTCCTCTGAATGGACTAAAATATGACACATTTCCTCTCACAAATGAGTTTTAGCTGCTCCCACTGGAGAACCTGGAGTCCCGGACAACGTGTTGTTCGTCTGACGTATTACTCGTAAGTGGTATGGATATCTTCGGCCCTCGCCAACCGTGGATAAGTCCCCAGGGAGGCAAACAAATCACTGTAGTTATCACCAGCTCCAACAAGTGTGTGCCGGGTACCCCGGATGGCTGCATTCCATTTGAATGATGTATGAATGAACTTGGTTGCCGACTCCCGGCAACAGCAGGCATGCATCACAACAGTCTTATCGGTCCTGGACTTCCCGGCTGGACTGATCTATTACACCAGGTCCGCCTTCCTTAGTGATTCCTCGGACTACTGTAATACCTCTGTCAGTAACTCATGCCAGCTGCATTGGACATCACAGATGGATAGACTCCAACCGAAAGACTCATGGGCCGAACCACCATTGGTCATGAATCCTCAGTGGACTCCAAACTCCGTGCTTAGCCTAGTTGCCTTGTTGGTTACGTTATTTTTGAACCAAAGGTTGCAGGTGGGACTTTTTAAGTCAACCCCCTTCTTTGGCCTGAGTAAGATTGAAGTGCACTACCCAGATACTCATGAACTCCTGAGCATACGTGAATTGCCAGTTTGTCACATGCTCTTCTCGTAAGGTTCGGACGATTTGTCATCAGTAAGCTCTACACCGATCTCTTATTCTACTGCACCGAAACAACCCGTCTCATTTGTCTATTTTTTGTTGTAAATATTTCTGTACTAGTGCAGTGAAGATGAGCGATCGTATTATACTACTCATATCGCGGCTATTCAGTAGCAGGACCAGAGCATATATTATGACATCGTACAAACCACAGGGAAAATGCAGGAAGGGGAATCAGAGTGCAGCATCACCCATAATGGTCCCTGGTACTTAAAGGAACTGAGCACTGACGTTTTTGGCAGCCAAGACGGTTTGGGGCCGAATACCGCGTGCAAATGAGTGGTTTTGTTTCTGGTCTTGTCTAAACGCTTAACCCATGTTTTGCTTTGTCGGATAAACAACCCTTGTGCCATCCGCGTTCATGGATCACATCACTAGGTGACCCTTCTCCAACTAAAACTGTGACACGTTTATCACTTCTTGAGGTCCATTTATTGATTGTAATCTAGTTGCCAAATATTCTTACAATACTTATATATTTCTATGAGTACGTGTGACAATTGTGTGAAAATAACCACCTACCGTCAACTGACTGTATTTTCTCCCTAATACGTCTCGAAGTCTGGTTCCACGAGTACTATGAAATCTGTGACTCTCAGTAACGGCGTGATACCCACCAAAGTAACCACTAACCATGTCCGCCTCCACCCGGTAAACATTAACAGACAGCTAGAGAAACCATCCGGTGAGTGCAGGAAATGAACTTCTTAAGCGTGTGTTCGTGTGAAAACACTTTGACCGCTCATGGATTGACCAGGTAGTTATAATTGCTAAGAAAGCCATTCCTTTCAAATTACACCGCGTACTCATGTGGTTAGAATATCTAATAATGTTAGAAAGAACACAGGAATGCTAATGTTTGACCATGGAGAAGGCATTACTTACAATTCTCTTCATTTGCTCCCGTGGATTACAAACATACTTTGGTGCGAACGCTTTTTCATCGGGCCAGGAAATTGGGCACAGCCAACTGTCAAAAGTGTGAAGAGCAGCTCTTGAGGAGTGTTCTACTTGCGCATGAGTATCCGATCAAATTTGTTGAAATTCATTGTGAGGAATAAGTGGCCACCTCTCAACGACAGTCAGCGCCGAAGAAGTTGGTTTTTATCAACCTTCCTTAAACAGGAAACAACAATATTGCCAATGTAAATCAATAGTTGAAATCTGCAATTGATCGCACTTATCCCGAAGCGAAATTGCGTTTGTTATTTCTCTCCCGCAGGATTAGTCTGCACTGCCCCGATCGTTCTTTCTCGGAAAACTCTGACTCTCATGTCATCTACCAGTTAACCTGCAGTTACGATGACCCATACGTTAGCAGAACGGACCGAAACCTACGAGAGAGGAAGGCGAAGCATATCCCCAAACGGTTAATGCAGACAATGACTCAACGCGGGTCAGTATACCAACACCCGAACAGAAATCCAGTCGTCGATCGCGAAATACTTAGTTACAACAGGTCATATGGTTGACTCTGTCATTTCGTCAATGGTCCCGTTACGTAATCACAACCGTAAAATGTTGGCGTTTTCCAAGACGTTGTTAATCGAGCGTCACACGCTGGCCCTCTGTTGGCAAAAGATGCTGACGTAGTCCATTTCGTTGCTGTGGCATTGAAACCGTTGACCCAACACTGATTACTGCCATGCGACTTTCGTTCATTTTTCTTTATGCGGATATTTTTTATGTAATAAGTTGATGAGAATAAACAAAATGCTTCCACCTCACAATATGCATTTTATTGCTTTCGTGTTCAACCGGATAACGTTAATCTGGTGTTTCAATTTGATTTCATTAGTCTGTATTAAAATGATTGTGCAAGCTCTTTATTCTCCAGTCTGTGCGGTATGTGCTTGTCCCAAAATAAACTAATGTCATGCTTCTTAAGGTTTTGTATCAACATCAGTGTCTGAATGTGACATCCGGTTGGTAGTTTCTACCAGTAGCGGCAACCTCATCATTCACGTGATCGATCGATATCGTCAGCAGGAATCTAATTTAATTGCAGCGGTTTATGCTTCAGAAAAGAAGTTCGGAAACTCATAAACTACACATCTGTTAGCAATCCATCTTGGTTGAATTGCTGTGCTTAGGAACATGTTACTGTAGGTAATTTTGTGTAACATTTCATGTTACCCATTTCGTGTACTGATTTTGCCATAGCACTGACCGCAGTTAAGCACTGTTTGTTATGACCTAGCGCCAACCACAGCAAATGGTTGTAAGCTCAAACTGCTTGTTTTTATTCAAAACAGGCAGACACTGGAGAAACCGATGAATATGTCAGTTGAACAGTGTGCATGAAAAAGAACATATCGGAGTGGTGAATGTCGGTGGTGACTTTTCATAAGTATTTCTACTTTTATGGTATGTCACAATTTCTGCGCACGTGAGCACCATCTGTGAACTGTTTTCGGAAAAATCGATAGACATATACATATTTACATAAGTATATATATACATATCGTCGCGCATACAAGTGAATACACTCTTCACAATATGGGAACTTCACATTCTCACATATGTAACCCCGTGTACTCGGCTATTGTAGACATCATTAACGAAGTGCTACAAAAACACAGAGACCAAGTAAGTGTATGCGTGCACGTGGGGATATTCAGTATCATTTCTCGAATGACAGCTTGCTCAAATGTCCTCAAAAAAAAGGCGCGCTCTCAAACGTCGCATGTACCACTACGTCAGAATCCACATTCCGTCTAATTATTGCCGACCAAATTGTGAACAGTTCAAATATTTCAATATTACCCCTGTACAGTTTTCAAATCTGAGGGCACTGGTTAACTTGGCTTATGCGAGAGCAGTCAGCAAACGTCCGTTATACCGTCGGGCACTCACAACATACGGATCGACTTCAAACTTAAGACAAGGTTCCGCTACTCGTGGATCACCGATTTTGGAGACAGAGAGTGATGAAGGCAGCGTAAGTGAGCTGATGGAATCGTGTTGATAAGTGTTCAATTTTGCAGGATTTAGAGGAGCTTGAGCTTTCCAACCAGCGCAACGTGGACAACAATATCGGTAGGTCATCGACCTTAATCTTTCGATTGCATATATTTTTTGTAAGCACTCCCGTCTTGAAGTTTAGTTCGTGATTTCTCCTCAGGTATCAGAATTTAGATGAAGCATATTTGTATTTCACCGTTCATGATGCTGTGGTTTGTTGAATCAGAGCTCTTTTAGTTGTCTGTCACTATTGGGATTGTTAACGAGTGATAGGGAATTAGATTGTTCGCTGTTCATTGGTAGAAGTTACGAGTTAGTGACAGTGTGAAACTCCTCACTGAGTATCTCGGCATCGGTCGTTATGTATCCTTCTTCTTCCGACCTGATATATATATATATATATATATATATATATCGTTATAGCTATCACGAAACGAGAATTATTCTTCCTTGTGACAGTGTTTGTTATAACTCTGCTGTACACATCATCTAACCACTGCTTAATTTATGAACTGGTATACCATCTATGGTGTCCAAAAACATTCGAAGACATTACGATAGGGTGTCGAAGCGTAGACAGTTCTAACCAACTCGAGCTCAAGCACGATAACGATGAAAACCACTGCCACCTCTACAGACTTTTAAGAAACTATTCATGTGATCGTTTTTTAGATATCAAAGGGGTCCGTATGAGTGTATACACACTCACCACGACGGTTCAGCATGCTCAAGTGGATAAATTACCCATTTGTCCAATTTGCTTGGTGGATTATGAGGAAGGAGATCGTATCATAACGTTACCTTGCTTTCATGTCTATCACAAAGGCTGTGTGCAATCGTGGCTTCATTCGGTAAGTTCAGCTTGACTCATTTTGCAAGTACTTTGCTAACCAAAATTCCGAACAGAGCGTTGTGAATAAAATGAACAAAAATGTACGTTGCATTAGTCTGTAATTATTGCATGCTGCAAATTGTAATTCATTGCTGGCTGAACCGAACCAAACTTAAAAGTTTTACTTGGAAAAACATGTTTATGATGTTGTTCGTAATCTACTTAATGGTTAACTTATCTAGTTAGGCGTACAGTGGACAACTTCGGGGAATGAGAAACATGCCCACCGTGAAGCGCCTCTAATTTCACAAGTGAACTGCTTACTACTGCCTACGTTTAAGTAGCCCGATATATTTATATATCCTCGAGGTCGCACTTAGCAAGGTAGATAACGTTTTGTCAGACAGAGTAGTCGGAGGGCATGAATATATTTCGTTTGATATATGGTGCACTCGTGTCAATGTATAAATGCGAAGTCCTTCTTACATCTGAAAATGTCCCCTGGTGCATAAATTCGACATAAACGTCACACCTGATGTTTTCAGTCCCCAACCCCACTTCACGCAAATTCCGTAGACGCATCACTTAATAATCCTCAGCGGTTAGTTTACCCCAAAAAGACCCTTGTAACTAGTAAAAATCGTTGATTCCAGTTATCTTCGTCATCTTCTGTAATGTCCGTTGGAGAATTCGCTCTGAACTTGGATTACCTCGGCTTTCCACCGAGAGAAGCCATTCGTGAACTCTTCATTCAAATGTCGGCGGAGAATTTTGAGCTAATCTAGCACCTTTATTGAACTGTGCGGTTTTACGTCCCGTGAGTCTTTCATGTCATTTTTTTGCATATAGTAGTTGACACAGTCGCTAAGCTTCAACCAGCATACACTTTACTGCATGGTGGGAATTAAAACAGAAGCGCAGACGCCTACGCGTAGGCGTAAGTCAGTGGTAAGAGCTCCGTCCAGAAGACGGTTGGTAATTCATTGACACAGGTACAACTATTATGTGTACAACATCGAAGAGTTCTGAAGTGATAGATACAGTGCCAGCGTGTTGATGGATGCAGCCACCAATCTCTCATTAACGCAAAATTCACGGATCGCCCGTTCAATGTGACTCTTGGTTTGAAATAACGCAATCGGTTGTGCCCTAGTACTTGCCGCACAGTGTTTAATCAAAAAAAGAATGGTTGTAATACGAAAAGTCTGTCTGATTTGCAAAGAAGAGACTCTCTGTGAAGTGGTATCTCTGTCTTCAAATGACTACCTTGGAAAAAAGGTAACTGTTCATAAGACATGTATTGATGGTATAGTGGCAGCATAGCCGGGCTAAAATCAGAAATATTATCTGTTCCAAACTGAAAAACTGGACGTGACAATTGTAATCTGTCGTTCAACTACTGTCCGAAGTTGAATTTCGCATTCAGTCCCCAGTAGGAGATTTTTACATGATTTTTTTGTTATTCGTGAGCATTTTGCTGAATTTGGTGGTCGAGACCTATCACCGCCCACTGCCGGTTCTGGAGTTCTTCGAGATACGACTGCTTCACTGCTGTTTTTCCAACTTTATGAAACATTCGTGATCGTTCTCGGTAGAATCGGCTTAGTTAAGCTTGCAAACGACGTGTTTTTAGGTGAAAGAATCAAACCCTGTTTCCTCTCCCGTCACTGTTCAACCGTTTGTCCATATGGTCTTGATGGATTCAATGCAGACTTTTGTTGCCTACGACCTCTAACTTCATCCGTACGCTCTTTCGACTTGTCAAATACAAGGAACCAAGATATTGCACTTCCTCATGGTTGGCCATTTATTCATATAAACGGTGAACTTGGTTTCTTTTTGTTGGGTATCTACGACTCACTTCGGAGCAACAACATACCATGACTTCTTCATGGTAGTGACGAATAAAACAAAGACATAATAGAGTTTATCAGTGTGAATCTCACATCACTTAATCAGTTGACTTTTCACAGCATATGCACCTACCCAGCGGATGCACGGTTCGCAGCCTATTTTGCTGCAGCCACTGGAATTAATCGTATTTTTATGTAGATGTATATGTATATTTAGAGATAACTGTAGTGGACAAGTGGGTATGCACCTGATCCTCGTCCACTAACAATTTAATACGCCTTTCCTGAAAAGCATTCGTAACGTAATCCCAACAGGCATCGCACTAGAGAACACAGCGGGGTTTGGAAACAAACCTTATATTTCCAGCAATGTTCGGAAATATGATAAGCAATTAGTTCTAGCCTAGTCTGGGACCAACGGCAACAACCAGGAGGAAAAAGAAGAGAAGCGCGAGATGGGCCAGAGCCCACTCGGCGGCGCTCAAAAGCGCACCAGGCGAAAAATGCGTGGACCATTCGAGTGCGTTAAACAACACTCGAAAAGGTTGGGGTCAAACGACCTTGAGGAGTGAAATAATAGATGGGTCGTTAAGAAAAGGGCAAGCGTTCGCCGCGTGTAATTAGTTGCACGTCTGAAGAAAGTGGCACTGAGTTCGTATCAGGCCTCCTGTTGCAGGCGTACATAGGATCATTCGTACAGAACAAACAAACAGGAAAACATGGTTGTAGCCGGGATCCTTAGAGAAGCCACACGACCACCGGTCACTACAGAAGAATGGTTTCGAGCGAAGGTAACTTTTTGGTACCTTTTTTTAAGTCTGCACAGTTATAAACTGAACAGTTAGTAAACGAACGTTATATGTGTGCAGTCTTATTCCTAATGGCTTCATAACTGGAGTGATACGGGTTTCTTGAGTTAATTATCTCTGAATTGTCACAGATATGTGGGGGGAAGACGACAAGAATTTGCGTACTGAAGTTCATGAGCTTATGATTTCGCCGTTTTTATGTGTAACGGCTGACAATAACACAGGAAATGGCTACACCATCTTTCAAAGCTGGTTTCCTGATTTCGTTATTCAAATACAGCACGCTGTTGAATAAACTTCACTCGAAATTACGTGAACGATACACATCCTTCATCATCGTCACCATCCCCAAATGATCGCATCTGTCGCATCACCCCAGAATTCCCAGTCGGTCCATTCCGAAAAGATCCACCATACTCGAGTTTCGTTCCTGTTAGAGCTCGTCACTAGTGTATATCCACACCTACTACTCATCAGTAATCAAAAAACCACTTAACAAGTTAATGATTTCTGTTATTTCAACTCGGAGGGAAGTCCTAGTTGAGGGGTCATTGAGTGGAGTAAACAAGACAGTTAGTGTGTCTTTTCTCGTGGCCATCAGGCAGTCGGAGCTTTGCTCACAAACAAATGTGGCTGAGCGATTACATATGATGATACAGTCCTGCCCAATGCGAAATGGATGACATAGTGGTCAACACGGTTGTCTCGTAAAAGCGTGGCCGCAATTCCAATCTTAGTCATGACAAGGATATGCGCTACTGACGAGCTATAACGGAAGCAAATCTCAAGTCTAATGGTCATCTTCGATGGGGGCCGACGGGAAATTTCATGGGAAAACAACAGCTGGTGCCAAGGATGGTTGATTTTCAATTTTTAAGAAAACAAAAATCCTCTACTACCTGTCAATAATACAGATTTAATAGATATACTGTGATAACTGTTCACCGACATGCGTTCATCTGTTATTGCAGGGTGAAGGTTGTGCAATGTGCCGACTGGCCCCGTTCGACTTGATTCACAAAACGGAGACACAAATGATTGATGATTTGTATACAACCAACAATGAACGAACCGGATGCCAACCATGAACACTGAAAGTTTTGTTACTTTGAATCTGGTAATTCAATTACTCAACTAATCATCCGACTATTTGCGTCCTTTCAAAGTATATACTTTGAATTGTGAGGCGAATCGGCTTTCTGTGTCCTGCACTGGTGGTAGACAATAAACAACATTCGTGATCCATTACAGTCTTAACATCAGCCCGTCTCTTTAAAAGGAAACAGTATATTCAAGTTTTGCCAAAAATGAGGTTGTGTACAGATGGCCACCTCTGACAAAGACAATGTAGTAGACAAGTGGGTATGTACCTGATCCTCGTCCACTAGCAATTTAAAATTTCTTTCCTGAAGAGCAATAGAAACTTAGTCGTTACAAGCAGCTAACTAGAAGAACGCCGTGGGGTTTGGAAACAGGCCATATATTTCCAGCAATGTTTGGAAATGCGGTAAGTAATTGGGTCTAGTCTGATCTAGGACCAATGGCACCAACCAAGAGACGAAAGAAAAGAAGCCCAAGGTGGATTTCAGCCTACTCAGCAACACTCAAAAGCTTGCCAAGCAAAAAGTGAGTGGAACATTGGATCCCGTGGAGCAACACTCGAAAAGTGAAACGTATTAGCCAGTCATTTTTCTTACTCCGACTGACCGGACTACTCATAGACAAATGTTAGAGCGACGTGGTTACACCGGGGAACAACGTTCTTTGGAAGTAGGAGTTCCAGCAACAGTTTTGTAAAAGGAAACAACACAAACAAGCATAAACTAAAGGCCCAAGAAACTATACACACGACTTACACAGACGAAAACTAAAACAGTACCGACAACACGGCAGCACGTTTTGTTACACAACTCAAATCAAATTCGTGCGTTCCTGCCCCTTTCGACCACACGTTACAAATGTAAAATGCAAGCCGGCTGTTTACACACTAATTGTCCGTTACACTTACGGCAATGTGGAGACACCAAGGGACAGCGTTCTTCCCAAGTAGGGGTTCCAACAAGTCCTGTAAAAGGAAACAACAAAAACAAGCATGGGTCAAAGGCCCGGTAAGCCATGCACACGACTTACACAAACGATGACTAAAACGACACCGACAACACAGCAACACATCCTGTCAGCAATTCAAATTCAACCTGTGCCTGCTTGCTGATTTCGGTCGCATATTACATGAAAGGTCCGGGTTAAACGACCTTAAGGAGTATAATAGTAGTGTAACGTGCGGTCGAAACCAGCAAGCAGGCACAGGTTGAATTTGAATTGTTGACAGGATGTGTTGCTGTGTTGTCGGTGTCGTTTTAGTCATCGTTTGTGTAAGTCGTGTGCATGGCTTACCGGGCCTTTGACCCATGCTTGTTTTTGTTGTTTCCTTTTACAGGACTTGTTGGAACCCCTACTTGGGAAGAACGCTGTCCCTTGGTGTCTCCACATTGCCCCACAGTTGATCCGTAAGTGCGACGGA
>LUCH01004098.1:32594-42805 GCA_013368495.1 Paragonimus heterotremus | reverse complement strand
ATTTACTGACATCTTATTCATTTGGTCGAACTGGTATTTGGCAATACAGCGTGTTTATCCGCAATCGTGTTCTCCTTGTCTCTGCGCAAGTAGACTGGGTGAAGCCGCATAGCAGGGACCCACGTCAAGCAGTCAAGTCGTATTAGAACGTTTGGCAAGGAAAAGACGCGTTACATCATATACCAAGGTTAATTCTATTCCCATGATGCGTATTTTTCAGCTTGTTGTATCAATAAGTTCGCATTGAATTCTCCAGAAATCTGAGCGAATTTTCTTGACGCATGGAAATCAGTAAACGGTTTGAAGTTGTGATCATGTTTTATTGCGTACGTCCGTTAACTTGATGTCCCTCAAGCATCCGCAACCAGTGGCAGACGCGAAGTAAAAATACAAATGATTGAGAGAGACTCAACATATTTTATAAGATAATTATAATAGGTCTCGAAGGGCGACAAAAGACACTTGCGTACGAAAAGAGCTAGAGGTTCAGGACCCGACCGTCGATTGTGCGAGCAGGTCAGCGTTCTGTGTCACCAGTGGCGCGCTTAGATTGACGAGTATACAAACAGATAAACGCAATCGTATGTAGCAAGCAGATGGCAGACAAAGATCCTTACGATCTAGTGTAAAATATGAACTAAGATTTTAATAGAACTTCACGCATCGTACAACAGGTAGACCACGGTTTTCTCCGGGCGACCTCATTGTTTCTGCCCTTGACTGTTGCTTTCAGTTGATTGCACAGAACAGTTTCAGTGGTCAGTATAACTTCTTTTACATCTTCGTATTATTCACCTACTTTAATGGTGGCCTGAAACTTTTGGTCATGATGCAAGGGAAGTTTTGGACGTAATTTTGACAGACCATTACCAACAGTCAGTCGATCGCTCGGCTGAGCTGCTAACCGGATACCACATTCACACTGAGCTGCCTATGTTTGTAGTCGTAACAGTAAATCACGAATAAACTGCGATTTTGGTCGAACTGATGCAATAAATTTTGCTCTTTCAACTGCTGCAAGTTTTCTCAGTTTGATTTGCTGCAAAAGTATTCTCTTCGACGTAAATTGAGGAGTATTGGTGGGTAAATTCGGAAAAGTCACATTTTTAACAGCATAGGTATCTCGGCCAATGAACTGAAGAAAGAAGGCAACAGTTGACTTCTGGTGCAGATTGAATTTTTTGTGAGACATATACGTAGTGATATAATCAACCATTTGGTAAAAAACACCACGAATATGACAGCACTGAAGAAAAACGTTGACGGTAACAAATTGGTGTAAATGGTGTTTGTGAAGATAAATCAAAGATCGTCAAAAATACGGCTCACTGATAAGCCGAGGTCCGTTGAGTTAAAAAGGTCGCCACGTGTTAAAGAAGGACAGCGGCAAAGGATATGTTCCAATGGTTTCATCGACTTTTTGGGAGTCAGAACGCATAGTACTTGGGAGAATGTCACAGCACAAGTTCTCCTCCTATTGGTCTGTGTTCTCGCTAGTTTCCGATCCTCGGGCTGGTTCAGCTTCCGAGCGGATGTTGGGTGTTCGCCCGTCCTCCCTTGCCGCGTCAACCGTTGAAAGGATGAACGGGTGTTATATGGATACGCATCAACTATGGCAATCATTAGTCGAGTACTGTAGCCAGGAAACACGATATTATTATGTGGTATAGTGTAACGTATGGTCGAAACTAGTAAGCGCTCACGGGTCGAATTTGAATTGTGTGGCAGAGTGTGCTGTCGAATTGTTGGTGCCGTTTTGCTTTTCGTTTGTCTAAGTCGTGCACATGACTTACTGGGTCTTTGGCTCACACCCGCTTGGGTTATTTCCCTTTACTGCACTGTTGTTGGGGCCCCTACTTGGAAAGAACACTGTCCTCCGGTGTCTCCTCCTTGCCATGAAGCTGGTCCACAAAAGTTACGGATACTCAGAGTAGATACGGACGACTTGTATGTCGCAAGGTTAATGTGGACATAAATATGAATCCACTTCAGATGAAGTGGGTAGAGTGGAGTAAAAATAATAATAACTAGAACAAGATAAATGGGCGTTAGCAGTGATAGGGAAAAAATTACGCTGAACGTGTATAACGCCAACGGGTGATTAGCGCAAAGTAACCTGATGTGTTGGGGCTTGGTCAGGTGAAGAGCACGAACACAGAGACTGTCAGATAGGTGACGCATGTATGCATTCCGGGAATGACATACACATATAAATACGCGTTGAGAACTGGATGTCCTGATAGGAGTACACTGTGTGTAGTGGTCATGTTGATCAAACCCAATCATCAAGACGTTTCTTGAACGTCCCGAGGGTAGGAACCCGCACGACTTCCACCGGAATGGCGTTCCAAGCGGAGCAAACTCGGATAGCAAATTCATGTCAACTATATGTCATATCTAAGTCAAACTTGTGTCCCCTAGTGTTGAGGGTCTAGGCTGATTTGACCAGGTTTCGACCGGGTGATCCTCTGTAGTCATTAGTTGAAAGTTGAGGATTATGTCTTCTCTCTGCCGTCTGTGAGCCAGTGGATGAAACTTCAAAATATCTCATGTATTTCCGTGAGCACGATTGAAGGCCTTTACGCGGGCAGCTAAATAAGTGGTTATAGGCCGGTCTATAACCGCCAATGTAGTTGTCTGCGTTGAGTATTTGAAGACTGTCGTGTGCTTGATAAAAAGTCGGTGACCACACCCCCTGTTTCCATTCATTTCTTTCCCGTTGACTATTCTTCTCCTTACACTCGAAATCTTCTTAGTGGTGACTACCAGGCTTCCATGCGAAGACCAACATGACCATTGGAATTATACACGCGACAAATAATCCCCCACGAATGTTAACCTCGATGTATTACTAAGGCGTAATATCACCTACTCATGGAAGCTTGTTCTCGTGCAGTTGTGCGTCCTTACTTCAAACTGCTGGACTTTTTTACATGTGTCCCGGTTTCCTTTGCACCTGATCGTTTTGCTTTCGCGTGGCTTGTTGTACTTGATCGTGCTCATGTGGATCGTTGATCTCGAAATTTGTAAATTTGATGACTTCAATGTCAAGATTTGTTGTTGTTTTCATCTTTTTACTCTTTTCAATATTTTCATATACCTTGTTACCTTTTGATAAGAAACTCATCAGTACGATCGTCTTCCCTTCCGGATCGGAACCGGTTGCTTAGTGGGCTTAGAATTTATAAACGTTTGCTTAATTTCAGACGCCACTATTCTGGATCCGGCCTATCGACAGAAGTTGAGGATAAACTGAGCGTAGCTCGGAGAATCCCTAAGCGTCCGGAATTTGCAGCGACGACATTTCCACCACTGTTCAGGAAAGACGTTTTAAACTGTTAATGAAAGAGGGTGAGGCGCATATACGCTTGCCCACCACAGTGGTCCATGAGCGAAGATCTAGAAGAAAGCTTGAAGATGACTATAAAGAAGCATCATGGGCAAAACGTAAAAATAATGGTTATGAGGACAACCTGTGGAGAAATTTATGGTTATGCACTGTGACATCCCGAGCATATGCTGAACTGCTAACTTGAATGAAGCGTGAATTGTATTCCATAGCTCTGCGTCTTCTTTCTAGTTTGAATTGTCGCGACTGCAGGTAAATTCGGGGCTGTCAAATGACTGAACGGGTGTTCGGCCCACATACTACGATGATAACGTTTTTTGTGATTTATTTACAGTGTTAACATTGGTGCTAACATCACCCGAAAAAGCGAGCCAACTGACGGGACCTTAACGACGTCCGCCAATTCCATAAGTGGCGCAGGATGGCAAAGCATTGAACGGGATGGCTCGGAAGATATTCAAGGCTAAAAGGTTTCCAATGCAACATGTTCACCAGCCAAAACATCCACTCAAAGTGAAAGGACAGATGCGGCGCGCGGAAACGCCTATTTTGTGATCAGTCAAGTTCGAAAACGATGATTATGTTTTCAAACAAAGTTACGGGCGACGTTAGCAATGCGGTGCATACAAAAACGTGCTGAATTGAAATACAAAACATAACCCCGGAATGTGAACAATTCAGTAGTTCTCCACCAGAGCGTCTGTGGATCAAGATCACGACGAACGAACAGCTGCAATCAGAAAACAGATCAGACACTGGGCAGTTATATCACGTATCAAGAACCGTAAAACATTTTGCCAAGCGTCCAGACTGTGTTACATGTGGGATGCGGTGCTTCGCAGCACAAAGTTTCTGGACTGCACGTGAACGTGCTACCGTCGAGAGTGGGGAAGGGATTTTGTAATCAACATGGAATCTGGTCGAACAGCATCCTTTTCTGTATAGGCTGGTTTCGGTCAATCAGTGGACACGAATTCGCTTTGTTCAGGGCTTTAAGAAACGAAACTTTCCCGTCGTGCTCAACCGTTCTAAAAGGAACAAGGTGTTGTGGTTGCAGTGACTTCTTGACGGCACCGTGACCGAGGAACACAAATTTGCATGTGGAGGAGTCCGAATGTTTTCATTCTTGACACCAATTTTCGCAGATTGATGTGAAGAGCAGACTGAACGTATGTTGTGGCATACGTTAAGTATAATCCCTACGTGAGCCTGAAGGCGTCAAGGGTTGAACCCGTTCTCATGGGGAGTTCACAGTGGTACCATAAGCTAACTCAAAGATGGCACAGGAATAAATGGTAGACGCTCGTTAAATTTCATCGAGTCCAGTGGGGATGTGCTCGAGACTTTGAGTAGCTGGCGGAATGCCCTACCATCCCTTCAACGTAGGGAGGGTGTCGTCGTCTTAATGTATGAACAACCCGGCAGCTGCGCAAAGCCACGAAAAAAGAGATGCTGAATCCTGACCCCTTGGTTGCAGGTGGCACGCTAAAACTAGCAATCCGGTGTTCTAAGAAGGCTTTTTCAACTGTCACTTCCTAAATAACTGTAATAAGTGCTGCCAATAGCACGTATTTAACAATCAACTGTAGTCATTATACGCATACAATCGTTGTAGGATGGTAGTGGACCAAAAATATCGAAATCAGCATGGAAAAACGGGCTCCGTATTGGGATAAGGTGCCAGGTATAGCAACTGTATCCCCGTGCACTTTACCTTATTGATACCTGACACACTGCTGTGACCGGAAACGAACACCTTTGCTCACATACAGCCAAACGAAACGTTACGAAATGAACTTCAGCATACCACGTTTCCTAGTATAAAAAAAGCAACGAAAGAGAATAAAAACCGTACGTCGACAAGAAGTGGGATAAAACGCCTGGTAGAACCCGTTGACATGTTGCACACAATATCGCCAGTTTGTGTCAGCGGAGGGGTGTTAGCTAATTTTGAGGACTCACAATTGGATACATCCTTCAAGTTCTCACTGCGCTGCTAGGTAACGACCACCTTGGCCGGACCAAAGGAAGCTGGTGGTTGGACTGAGTTGAGGTCAGGGCGTGACAACCCATCAGCCACTACATTGGCGTCATCACTCAGGTTTTGAATGTCTACGATGGATTGCGAAATGCAGTCCAGATGTCTCATCTCAGGAGGAGAGGATCGCTTAGGTTTGGCATGAAAGGCGAATTGTGAGGGCTTGTGTTTGGGTTTCACAGCAAAGTGTCGGTCTTCCAAAAGATGACGGAAGTGGTGGACGGGCTAATAAATAGTCAATAGTTCACGCCCAAAGGTGTCGCATTTTGCCTGTGACGTCTACAGCTTTTAAAAAGAAAAAGGCTAAGAATTACAGCTCAGCGTTTATGGATTGTTCAAGAGCCGCATCGGTGGGGGGCTACTGTACACCTGTGGTTAAGAGACCAGTATTTGGTGTACAACTAATGAAGCTTTATTTAATGGCTTGATATAAAACTTGTCACTGAGAGAGCTGCTTTAGAATCCGACGTGAGTACAACCGACTTATTTCCTCAGTCTATCGGATCGGTTAGAGGCTCTGAAATGTTTACGCATTGGGGGGACGGAACGTCGATATTAGTTGAGTATGCCAAAGTGGTCGAATATGGATCATCGTGGTAGGTAGCGGAAAAGTTGAGATAAACTTGGCTTACTTTTGCAAAGATGTAGTGCTGGTCCGATACCATATCCCAATCCCATGAACTAGCTCTGCAGCCACACACATTGAGGTTGATTTTAGTATCATATTACGCTAGACAATCGAAACCGCGCGAAACTGAGAAAAGTGCCTCCTTTTGAGTGACTACCTCTCAGAACATCATTGCTTTAGGCTCATGCGGAAGAAGGTCAACGCAGTGGTTCATCTGTGAAGCGGTGACATGTTTTAGTCGCACTAACAAGCCCGAAAGGTCTCCTCGGAAGATCTAAAGGGCGCCCCAATGGTTGTCTTCGTGATGGTCTTTTCGGCAACCGGAATGCGATAATGAGCACGTACTTCGTCTAATTTAGAGAAAACAGTGGCGCCAGTGAGTCATCAGGGAAAGTCGTAGTTTTGCGGCATAGGGTACGTGTTCACGATTTTACAGTTTTTGAGAGCGCGGCAATGACCGTCAGATTTGCAGTCGCTGGAAGATACTTTTGATTTCATATGCAATGACGTCCCCAAAAATCTGTTTGAAGCTGGGATCATGCTTAACGAGGTCATGTGTTCGAGTACAATCTTGGTCATTATTGGTCCTTCTGGATGTAAGCGGCGTGTAGAAAAGAAGGATATAGGACCACATGCTGTGATTTGATGCTCCACACTGCGCGCAACTGTCTCTCTGTGTGAGCAAGGCCCAGTTGATGATGGGGAGTTCTTCAGCAGTGCTGCAGACCACGGTGTATGTGGAAGAGTGGGCGGGTTACCGATTGAGGTGTGGTCAATTTGAAGCCGTTTACTGTGCAAGCTACAGTGCTATCAATTGGCTTACGCCTCTTGACTTTAACCGAAAGGCTAGAATGAGCCAGTAAGTCCGCGTCAACGAATAATGTCTGAACGTCAGCAAGCAAGAACATCCACTGAAACGTCACCGCAGACCAAGGTTGGTAGTGAGTGAGTGTTCTCCAAAAGCTTTGCTGGGACTTTTGCTTGTGACCTGTAGGGCGTACTAACCAGGCTGGAGTTGATCATCTGGCTGAGATTGGATAAAGCTAACTTCAGCTCCGGTGTTGATAAAAGACCACAAGCCAGTCGACTGATCCCTGACTTACAATAGGTGATCGGTACCTGCTGGGCCAACGACATCCGTCGCCCTTACAGGTTAGCCCGACTGTTTGACGGTGATGTATGGAGCGTTTGGAATGTACACAACTAGGCGCACTTCTTTGCTTTGTGTCGAACGTTTTGGTGTTAAGGAAACTACCTTGATGGGCCACGAAAGTTCGATCGTGCACGGCTCTCACATGAACGTTTTTCATGCTGGTTGATACGTACAATCGTGTCATCTATGCGGTAGCACATCTACCCCATCAATAGTTGCAATCTGCTGTCAACTGCCGGGGCTGACGTGGACGCCGAAGGAGCCTTTGCGGTTGCTGTACACACCGGTTGTGATAGAAATGTTGCAGATAACCTGTCTGTAAGAACTACCAAGTTGTCTATCAAACTGTCCTCATCCACGGCGGCCAAAATATGTTTTGCCAGAGATGGCACCTTCTCCGTCCACATTAACTTTAATTTGACATCACCCAGCTTCCGCGACTTTAAGAGACCTTTCATATAACATAGCGATCGAGAGAGAGAACGATCGCCTAGTTCGACTTAGTTAAGCAAGTCATGTGGCAAGTTGGCTCCAGATTTTCCAGTGTTTTGTGAATGCATCCTTTATAAAGTGCAAGAGAAGAGAAAGGAAATGGGTTCTAACAGATCTTGAATTCCTGCTAAGGAATAAAGACGCAGGGGTTGAACCATGCATGGAAACTTCATTTCCTTTGATATTACAGACCGGTAGTAGAAATAGCCTTAACTTAACGGAACCGTAGTCTAGGGTTTTGAATGCCATGATCAGGAGGTCTAAAGGCGAAACTGTGTTCGGTTTCAATGCCAACATCCGCAATTTCGTCATGCACTGCTACCAATCCCGAGAAAAAGTGAAATAAAGCGACGTCCGAAAAATGAATTAGAAAGGCCTAATCAACCAAACGGTGAAAACGACCAAGAATAAGATGGCACCGAAAAAATGGTGATTGAAGTGAATCAGTGCAAATCGTACGCTTAAAGATGAAACAAAAGATATATCGGCAAGGGTGGAACCGCTTAATGATAGGACGTGGTCTGTTGAGTTTGAAAGGTCACCAGGCACAAGTGGAAAACAGTGCCTGGCGCCCCGCTAGCATAAGTTACGGATCAGCCAAAGATGACATACGGTGGTTCTCGGGTGGAATACACTCGGCGTTTGCTCGGTGTCGAGGGTAGAGTTGAACCACGTCAATTTTGAGATGAAGTAAGCTTGTATTTTCATGACCAATGAAAAATCATTATGAATGGAGCTGGATAAAGTCATTCTTGGAATGACTTCGTCATTACAATTTATCTATAAGAATGTAATTACATAAACATCACGGAGGATGTTTCTTACATATAAGGAACAAATCACTGTACATATGGCCGTTATTTTTTTTAACAAAGGTGCAACTCATGTCATGTTCAACTTCGGCATATTCGAATTTGATTTGGTTTCTCCCTGGGTTGCCTCTACTAGCTTCCACTCGATGACGTTTTCTAAGCATGTCGGGCAGTCAACAATCTGGACAAGATTGAGTTGGTATTAACGAATGTACATTATTATCAGTGTGGTATGCAAATATTAGTCAGCCGTTCAGCCATTTTTTGTCGTCTTCGCCGTGTTGCGGAAAAGTTTCATGTTAGCATTTCCACCACTAGGGAGGAATTTGCTGAGTGTCGTGCACCCAGTTTGATAAAATTTGTCTTGGGGTGCTTCCCCCCAGTAGATGATCACGAGCAAGCTGATCAGTCTGAAATCTTTCAGCGAACCACTGATGCTGAGAGTGTTGGGTCAGTGTTGTTCAAACAATACTATCGGCCGGCTTCGAGATCAGACTACTTCAGAGGATACGCCAAGAGTTGAGGTCAATCGGCTGTTACATATTTCGAGGGAACGACTGCTTGCACCACCTACAGAGGCAAGAACACCGATGATGCGTGACGTGCATCCGGGTGAATACACATTTCGGTTTGGTTATTGGCATCAGGCACGCACAAATCATCAGGTGCGCCAGCTCGTCATCATTGCAGTACCGCTGACTAATAATAATAATAATAATAATAATAATAATAATAATAATAATAATAATAATAATAATAATAATAATAATAATAAATCTGTCTACGCATTTGTGAGATACATTCGGATGTGCGCGATCGTTACAGATAGCTACAGGCAACATAAAACAACGAAGTTATGTAATAAGACTAACAGGAAACCTGTCAGCAAAAGAAAGTGTAAACAGAGAAAAAAGTTGCAGTGCAGCGGCCTGAAGATGTCCCTGGCCTGCCTGCAGTAGAATGTGTAAAATAGTTCCAGAACTATAGTTCTGCACCCCTAATAAACGCGTGGCTGACTCGGTCAAGTTGGCCAAGAGTGGGCCAGGTGTTGACCCGTCTTTTCTATTCCACTGACATACGAAGGATGAAAACCTTCGGTGAATGGCACGTTATCATTGGCCACTTTGGTTGAATAATGATTACGAATAATCTAAGAATGGTACTTTTCACTGCAATAGATGGATATTTCACTGCGGAATAGGTGGTGACCAATTGAGGGTAAATTTTGTTTATCCAGGCTACTTCGATAGATCTGGGTCATTTGATTGTCAAGTGCCTCTGGTTCGGTCAGTTTTCATACTGTTGTTTTTTGTGACATTTTACGGGTAATCTTAGATAACAGTATGTCATGTCACTTTGAATGTTTGTGTGACAACCTACTTTTATTGGTAAGTGAAGACGTGCCACAACTTCACCTGAAGATTAATTTTCACCTAGGTGTTTCATTATTTGATCTTCATACTGCCTGAATCCATCTGGTTAATAAACCTCTGATGCACCATAAGTCCCCGGCGAAGGCTGTATGGTCGCACTACTACCCAGCAAGCAAAATCTCTCAAATTACCCTAGGTAATTTCTAAAAGTTATCCGGTAATTTGACCCGGTAATTTTAGGGGTAATGACCCGAAATTACCCTAAAAATTACCCTATGGGTAATTTACCCCACAAATTACCCATTTTATATATTTTCGATTTTTCCAATTTTTCCACGAAAATATGGCTTCTTTCAAACCCACACA
>LUCH01004098.1:0-14181 GCA_013368495.1 Paragonimus heterotremus | reverse complement strand
ACTTCAGTGACGGCTGCCAGTGTGTTATCCCAGTTTTCGCCGGAAATGACGGATATCTTTATAACTCATCCTGGACAGTCCGATTACAAGTTTATGTTGATTTCTTGAGTGATTTTTACAACGTTATTGTTAGCTTAAACCAACTGGACGGAGCAAGTGCTAGCATGAATACATGGGGCATACTTATGCGTTGATCTCAACTTAGGTCAGCTGGGCGCATGATGCATACTGTACGGAGCAGCTACCAATGTCAACACACTACGCATAAATCTGAATAACAAACGCGTGCAAAAATATCGATGTATATTATAGAATTCATAACAAACCAATATGAGACAAGGTGAACTGCAGTTCGCCAATAATGCTTCCAGAATTTCGCTTTCGACAAATGATCTACTGAAGTCGAGACTGGAACTGCCGTTCGTTTGATCCTGATATGGAACCGAAAAGCTCCTTAGAAAAGGACCAGAGGTTTTCTATATTCTGTGTGCGGATCACGCTATTTCCAGGGCCCACGAAATTTTCTGAGTGGTTGATCTTCCAGTGCTCGTAATGAGCGATTCCATCCAGAGCTGTGTAGGCTCTGCATTCGTCCGTGATGATTATGGTGTCCGGCTGAAAGCAGAGCAACCAAATAATTTAACAGGCTAACCCGGGCATGTCTTTGGGTGATCGGCAATAAGGTGGCTGTATTCCGTCTGTTCCCAGGGCAGACCGCCATGAACGCTTTCCGTGTCTCCCTTCCAATACCCTCAATTACCCACGCCTTCAGGAAGTGAAACCCACAGTGGTGCTGCCTTTTCATAAACAGTGATTCATCTATTTCGACGATGGAATGAGTTTCATATCTTCCGCGAATTTCCTCAATAATTTCATAATAGGAGCGTCGTTCCTGCAACTCATGTCACCGTTTGCTTAGACTTACCATGCTGAATGCCAGGTGTATGCAATGACGAAAATTAACCACTGTTTTGAAGCCTATTTTCGACGTAGTGGCTGTGAATGTTATGGTATTTTTGAACGACCAGCGTAGCAAAATCGTGATTGCTTCCTCTAACGTCAGACGTATTTCCAAAAATGGAACCTTTCCGAAAAGAGTAACGTCGCTTACATGATTCACACTTCCACCGATAAGTGTCTACCACGGAATCATCCTTCACCAAAATATCAGGGACATGGCATGCACAATTCATATGACTTTTCAAAATGCTGTGTCGTGCTAACTCGGTCAGTATGATCTTAGAACTTGCGAGCATCTTTCGCTTCCACTGCACACAGGTTTCACAGTTAGCCCAAGACTGCTCTCGTCAAAACACCCAAGAGGCTACAACAGTAGGCCTAGTCGATCCACCCTCCAACGCACGACGACGTCTTCGGAACACATCTGCTCCGTTGATGAGATTGGCACTTAACTGACATTGAGTATTATGACTGCGTAATCTAAAGCCGGCTTGCGTTAATCTACTCCGAAGCAGCCTCCTTGTCTGCATACTTCAAGACCTAAATCAAGTTCTGCAAAATGCAGAACAGTTAAAAGAAATTACCTTCCGACAGAGTCCATGGCACCACATCTCGGTGTTGAGCCCACCGCGGTAACTACAACAATTTCACTATCGCACACACCCTCAGCACCAGGGCTGCAACTCCGTATTCTAAACATGAAGTACAAACACGCTGAACAATTGACCCTCCTTGAATAGTGCACTTGCCCGGCGGTGAAATGTCACTAACATCAAGCCACATTAATGACCTGTGGTCTGACAGCCATGGAGCCCCAGGAGTGGCACAGCGCGACTAAACGGGGGGCATATGGAAAAGCGAAAACTGAAATAAGACACTGGCAGCCGTCACTGAAGTATGCAGCCGGCGAAAATATAGACCAACAGTCATTGGAATCATGAACATCCATGATACGAAGATTGGGGTGTTGTAGCTGAAATGTTTTCGTCGGATAAGCAACGAACGTCAAAGTTGGTCATTATCCGCCGGATAAGTGAGCATTGACTCGCGTACACATGACCAGCTACATTCGAGCATAGTCAATAAGTGATAAACAAAACGGTACGCACGTTGTTAATGGCAGAGTAGGACGTCTCGCCAATGAAGCAGCCATGTGATAACGTCAGGTGCAACCATGTTTAGAAGTGACGTTTCGTCGGCCATTTTCTGCCGGAAATATTATCAGGAAAACAGGCCGAACATATAATTCAGTGTATGACTAACCAACAAACGTGGCGACATAGCTTTCGTTAGGAATCGTTGTGATATTCCATGTACATTGCAATGCAAACGAAACGTGTTTGAAGATTACAAACTTAGTTATATCTCCAAAACCACGCGAAATTGGACGTTTCGGTAGGGCGGGGATATCTGTTCTACTATGAAAATTTCGATGACAGCAACTTCGGAACGTAGAATCAATTACGGAAGCCAACAGGATGCTTTTATTGAACAAAAGGCGACACATTTTTCTCAACAAAGTGCGAATATGAACAGGTTTTTGGTATAGCTGATTTTTCTCATTGCAACACAACCATTACGCCTGATGAAATCCGTATATTTGTTCCGTAAAACGTATTGTAATATTTCATGAAAATTTTGAAAAATCTGTTTCCACGTCTACACGGCCGTTTCCAACTCGTTTGGGCCCCGTAGCATTATACCGGCGAATCACACATTTGCTCATATTGTAAACTCAACTACGCACTCATAACCGATTCGTCGGCTCCCGTTACTGCTTCCGGGATTTCCGTCGTACCGGTTGTAATGTGCCATTTCATTGTTCAGTCAGTGTGAGTTAATTCTTAAGGGTAACATCAAACTTACCGAATATCAGAAGGGACCTTTACGTTTGTGACTGACAACAGGACATGTATCCTGCTGATTTTGCCGCTCAGCCTTTTGCTTTGGAACTTTGCAGTTTTGTGAAATTCTTGATCCTCAATGAATATAAACCGTGAAACCCTGAAATGGTTGACGTCCTGGTAATCAGTCACGTATAGTAAGTAAACACTTGCTACAACAGCCTACAGAGTGCTGGGATCCTAAAGACAGGTTTTCTTGTTTGTATCTTGGGCAGTTGTGCACTCAGCGCTGAGCCTGAGGAGATCTGCTGTTGTGAATAAAGAACGTGCGTAGGCAAGAAGTGTTTGCTCAGTGGATCTACTTAGGTGTCATTTGCTTCAAAATGAAACCACGATTTAACACTCATCCGCGATCAACGATATGCCCTAACAGGACGAATGCTGGTGACGACGTCGAGTGGAGAAAATACCGTCTTTTGCCAGGCCTCCATCCGGACTTTCTTCTCGTGTTTTGAATCGACTGTTTTGAAACTTCAGTACATGGATTAACTTGGCTACTGTATCAAATTTCGAGGCCACGGTCATGTAAAAATCCGACTCAACCCAACTCCCCCAAAACGTTTATTTCTGTATATTCTACCGCCCTTGTTTCTGGTCGTTAATTGGCCTTGACCTAGATGTTTTGTTTTACCGCGTCAATTGGCATTTGTGCGAGTGGCCACTTGTCGCATTTTTGTACTTTGCTTGAGTGGTGCGTACGTCATATTTGGAGCTCGGCTCGTCCTTGTCGTTTTTGAACCTGTTGACTGCTCGAAAAAACTCTGTTGGGTGTGAATGTCATATTATGTGCTTATAGTTAGTCGTTAGCTCATTTGGCATCAAATCGTTATTATCTCCTGGAAACGATCCGTCGATCGAAACTGTTGAGGTTGTCTATTTATTAACTTTGGTCATTTGTTCAGTAGCATCGTGGCTTTGTGAACCAATCTTGTTTTGACCAGTTGGGATCGTTGGTTTATTGCTACGCGTTGCTGAAAGTCTTCGCGGAAGATCGTACAGCTACCCTCGAATAGTTCAGACCGACAACTCGTATCTGCTACCCAAAAGTGCCGTGGGCGTTTTGAGTCATGCTCTTCAATACAGACAGTATCTGAGAGTGCACGTGTACCGCTTTGACAGACCCGCACTCCACCATCACTGCTTTACAGTCTAAAATTTTTTGTGCGTTGTCTACCACCAACGGTAAACATCTTTTTACAAACAAAGCGGTGGTTCACGGCAATCACCAAACAGTTGTTTGCCCTGTGGACCCCGTTTGTAACCGCGTTCTTTGGTCTGTTTGTTCGGTAGGCATGCTTCTGTGCATGTCTGCTACAAGAGGTCTAATACGAGCTCAGTTCCACCCTTTTTGGCAATGTAGCTAACTGCGCTCAGCGAATGCGCGTTTTTACCTAACGATTCATCCGTCATTTTGCGCTTCGAATTAATTTCGCTTGCGCATTTTAAGCGTTGTGTAATGAACTGGAAGACTCGAAACGTTCTCCGCCTGGCGCGCTCATGAGCGCCGCAGAGTGAACCGGAACCCGCCCGATTTTCTTCTTCATCCTCCTCATGGTTGCTGCCTTTGGTCCCAGACAGGACAGTAGCTAACGATTTATCACGTTTTCGAACATTCCTGGAGAGATGATTTATTACCTAGCCCCACAGCATTCCCCTAGTTTGATGCCTGCCGGGGCTTTAAACTTTAAGTAGACGATGGTGGAGTGTATATCTATTTTTCCACTACAGGTTGGAAAAATATCTCTTGCGTCATTTATTTATAAAGAACAAACACTTTAAGCAACTTCGAGCTCTACAAACTTCTTCTTTACTCTGTGTTGCGAATTCGCATTGTTTGGCGCACACACATTCACGGTTGTGAACACTAGGTATAACGATCTAAAGTTGGTTAGTTTGCTGCTTGAGTAACCAATGAGATCGTTTTAGTTCGCAGAACCACCTGAAAAAATATGGTCCGCTTCTTCAGCTAATTAAATGCTTCCATTTTTCCGCCTTTGAAAGATGCGGTGAGCCTCTGTCAGACACTTTGAAGTTCAGAAGAGGATGAAATATTACACGGCAAAAAGCGTAAGGTAACTGGCACACACATCTTTAGTCAAACGCTGTAAGTACCATTCAACCGCTCAACAAGATGCTTGGCAACAGCGAGTTGAAGTCCATTAGTCTGCTGGTCCATTGACCGAAATCTTGAGTGATCTCCTTTATTTTGGGACATCCGACGATATATTCAGCTTCCAGTATAGTTTGAGGCTTCGTCCTGTTGCGGCAGTAATTCACTTGAAGATATCCGCCGTAGGAAAACGTCATAAGCTGCGGTGTTCTGCGATCGTGCAGCTTCTGGTAGGATACCGGCCGCATCCCTGTCTTTCCGTTTGTTTGTTCTAGATGCATGCCTCTACATATGTCCGTTATGAGAGATCTGCTACAAACTCAGTACAACATTCTCCAACAATACACATATTTGCCCAATGCAGATACCGGCCACCTCTCAACTGTCCATTTGTTGTTCTGATTGCATCTTCCCAACCGTTGTTCAACCACACAAAAGTCTTATGCGCTCTCTTCAATTAGCACGATTTGAGCGCCGTTGGATAAGTGAGAGTTCAGGTTGAACTCTCTACATCCTGCTGCTCGTCGTTTTCGCCAGTCACAGACTGCGCTAGATCTGAAGACTTTTCATGTCTCCCAACACCATATGCATGTAGTTTGTTTCCCAACCATACCACGCGCATTCAGTTTAAAACCTGTTTGGATCACACTTCTGCTCTTTAGAAAGTGATCCGATTTTTTGGTGGGGGCTGAAGTGTGGCTGGTGTGTGACGTGTTTTAGTCGTACCGGTATAGGATA
This sequence comes from Paragonimus heterotremus, assembly GCA_013368495.1. Lineage (NCBI taxonomy): Eukaryota > Metazoa > Platyhelminthes > Trematoda > Plagiorchiida > Troglotrematidae > Paragonimus > Paragonimus heterotremus. Next base: position 8,469 of record LUCH01004098.1, on the reverse strand, counting down.
GAGCAGAATCAGGTTATCCACCACGCCGACTCGCTTGAGTGACGCAGTAACTGCTTTCGACTCAATCAGTCCCACGGAGATCCATGGCTTCTTTAAAAGTCGTTCGGAAAAGTGGACTTGGTTTACAACGTAGATAAACGACAGTATTTAGTACGAAGAAATAACCATCGCAATTTGAGCGTGTGAGGCTGTTTTCTAGGCCAACTGGACGCATGATCCAAGCGAACTCGACAAACCACGGAATAGAATGAAGTTATCTCAAACGGAATGGAAGGCTCAAAACCCTTTCCGTCTTGCGTGCCGCCTGACATTCGCAGGATGATAATTTTACCTGACTGACAAAAACCCGTCAGAAACAAAGGGTGGAACGCCGGGACAACTAAATTAGTTGCCATCACCCGGATGATTTAATAAGCTCACTGGCCCATCGTATCCATTCATTTCGACATATTACGAGTGAAGCTAGTGACAGTCGAACAACTTAGCCAACCGTTAAGTACGTAGAAAAACGGAACGCGTGTTTTGAAAAAGGCCAGTTACTATTACGTGCAAGTGTATTTTTCATTCACATCAAATACCCGCTCAAAAGAGCCCACTATTTGATTCTTCCAGTTATTATTAATTGCTATGAAGGTTTTTTGTATCGTTATTTGTCAAAGAAGGAATATTTCACCAAAATGCCCAATAAGTCAGCTAGTACTCAAAAACTGTCAGTTTTCAGGCGATCAGCCTCCTGCAAAAAGGGCATAGTGACAACAAAGAGAGGCATAAAATCCTCAGACACAACGTTCAACACCTGTTCCGTAGCTGCTATCGCTAATAGGCCGAAATCTGCTGCTAAAACAGTAATTTCCAGAGTAAATGTTAGCCCCATACAAAGAAGTAACAACACTAAGATCTGTTCAATTCCTACTACCGATGTGTTTGCAGATCAGTCTAAAAACATAACTGACCTACAGGCTGAAATGGCGAAAATACACGGCAAGTATTAAGAGCTTACAAACATTTTGCACCGGATGAATCCGATAGTTAGCCTTCTAAATGCCCAAATTAGCACCCATCCATCGTAGCTGCTGGAACGTTTATTGACACGGTAGCTACTGAACTGTGCAAACGGATACGCTGTGCAAGTGAAGTTGTTGTGTTTAACGTGTCTGACAGAATACCTTTGCCGACCGCAGAAAGAGCCTTGCTTAAGGCTAGTAAGATGGAAGACCAGGAGTGTCATTTTCCAAGACCTCTCAAGAAGGTACGGCAAAAATGTTGTCCACTGTTATTGCAGTTTACAAACGAAGTTGTAACTCAGTTCAGTTCAGTTCACAGGACGTGGCGGCTAGCAGCCTGGTAGTCCCGTTTCTTGCGCTGGTAGGCCACAGCTTCCCGCGCTTTGATTGAGGATTCTTTATCAAGCTTCGTCTGCCCGCAAATGAGTTCGTCAAAAAACAAGCCCCAAATTATATGCGCCACAAAGGTTAAGTCGAAAAAAGTGTTTGGTGATAAGACACCATTCCAAAGGGAAATATTACAAACAAAAATTTCCCAAAAAAATGAACTTCAGTAACTAAATCGACAAACTCATTGACTTGACTGTTGACCTAGACTGTTCCACGACTTCCCTAGATCGGCGACTCGCAAATGGCAACATTGTCACGACGTCCGTTCAGCAGGATACCGAAAGACAAATCACGTCCAGCTCTGTTGACGCTAAGCGCGGTCAAGTATCTCCGGCAAAACCCACGGCTAACGCCAAACATACCTCCTCTAGTCATCGAAGATTCCCTCCGTCAACCGAGGCGCTGACTGAAATGAGTCCTTGACCTTAGATACCCGAAGTTCTCCAGGGTGTTGGGAGCAGTATCCCAAATTTCAAAAACAAAAACGAGGTTGGACAAGCAAATCCATCCCCTTTTTACCGTAGGCATTTCCCTCCATTATCTGGAGCGACTGTACATGCAAACCGCCGGCCCAAAACGCTTGAACAAGTCTCCAAACCAACATTAAAACCTGTACGGTGCTTACCAAAAAATAATGCTCTAGATTTGCAACATAAGGGTAAATCGACGGTATTTCATAGACGCTACGCATCTGGTTCTAAGAGACAATGCTTCGCGGACGGAAATGAAGAATTGCTCCTCTACGGCTCTTAAGCCAATCCACAATTATAGTGTGCTTCACATTTTCCATGCATTACCCAACAACTCCAAAATACCCTACCCTTCTATCTAAAGCATGAATGTTATTAGTAACCAAATTCCTAAAGTTTGTACTCCGTCAGGCACATCATCACCTGATTATATCACTACCACAAGTTTCTTCCAACCCAGTCCTTTTTTGGTGCACCGTCCGGCATTTCATCCACCACCACCTGGCCCCCGCCATGTCCCACTCAGTCATCCTACCATAATGACACTCTCCCAGCACTTTCTGTCGTGGAGTAAAACCATTGCGACATATACTCAAACATGAGTGGAAAATTGCTACATCCCCTAGACTGGACCTCCCCATATGTTATTTTGCAACGCACTTCCTCATATGTCATGCAGTTCTTTAGCGGCTTAGGTGTTGTGCCTGACGGGAAGAATGTCATTAAATAATTACTCATAAACGTAGGGTCATTGATAAGTATGATGCACATCTCTAGATCCCTTGTCTTTTTGTCTAATCCCCATATCGTTCTCGTCACTGAGACATGGTGCCCTTCTGACAATCCAGACACACCACGGAGCCTCGAAGGATAATATATTTCGTAGGGATCGTCTCACGGCACGAGACGGTGGATGCATCATTTACCTGAGTGAGCAATTTTCCGCAGTTACACTTGACGAGCCTAGTGATGATAAAATAGAGGACTCGTTGTGGTTAATGGTTTCTATAGGTTCTCTCGACCTACTTAATGAATGTATTTACCGACCGCCTAATGCTACTAGCAGTGACTTAGCCGGCCCTGTAGAGGCGAAAATTCATGTACCAAACATACCTCGTGAACCCAAACTAATAGGTGGTGATTTCAACATGCCTAACATCTCCTGGACCTCATTCAGAGCTTCTGCAAAAGCAAGCTGATTATCTTCCCTGCATTCAACTAAATGGATGGAGCAACAGTGTCTTGGCCCCCACTAGACAGAAATCTACTTTGGATCTCGTATTCACCACGGATATCTCGTCTGTAGGGATAACCATTCGGGAAAATTTCTAGGAAGTGACCATAATATCGTCAAGTGTCAGTCTGACCTCGAAATAATTCTCAAATAGAGAACTCTGTTCTACCGCCCCATCAAATACATTGAATGGAGTATCCTCTTCTACCTACTAAGACCCCTAAATTAGAATAAGCTCTTTCTTACATCAGATCTAAAGGTAGCAACCGAGATATTTATCAACCACTTCACTTTTCGTATCGATATTCTGTCCCCCATAGAGTCAAAACGTGTTAATTCGTATGTACAAGGTGGAATCCTAACTACGAAAGAGACTGGCAAACTTAAATCACTTAAATCGATGCACAGAAGAACACTGGAGTTCTCCCCAGTAATGCAAGTGAGCAGTATGTTTGAACACAGAATACAGAACGCAACTGCGTTATACAAACGAAGAAAAGCCCGCGCTTGACAGCGAGCGAAGAGACATGAGACCGATGCAACTGATGAGACGGAGAAATTTCGTCAGGGACCCTACTGTGCAAGAGATTACGGTTGACGATTACCCAGTTGAAATATGTGAACTGTTCAACTCATATTTTGCTGCTACGTTTAGCGTGGAGAGCACAGTATTACCCTTAACTCCATTGAAAACAACGACAGTTTTGCGCAATATTTCGATTGATGTTAGGCGTACCCGAACACCATTTGATACTATTGAACCCACAATCCACTCTGGATCTGGTGGTAACTCGCTAGTCATCATCAAGCAGGGAGATTAAGGTGTATCCATCTTTTTACAACATTTGTTCACGCTGTCACCACTATCCAGAACCGTCCCTGCCTCGCGGAAAAGTTAATCTTCAGGCCGGTGCAATTATATAAGGAATTAATAGAGTTAGATCGTGATGTCGATCAGACTTATTACAGAGAAACTAGGTAACTGGTCAGTCAATTGGCGATGGCTTGATTGATCGGTTACGTCACGCTCGTCCATCGGTTTGACCGCGCAGGTTGGCCATCGATCGGGTGGATTTGTGGTCATGGTAGGTGCAGCGCCTGAACAAGCCGCTCTTGGCCGATATATTCATGGGAAAACTTGAACGCACTACGCTTCAATCCACTATCAGCCAGTTCAGTCAATGCCACCGATACGTAGACGATATATTTGTCGTAGCCAGTTCGGATACTAATATGCAGGCAGTACTCGATATATTCAATCGCGCCCATCAGTCCGTTAAGTTTACGCTTGAGGAAGAGACTGGAAACGAGATATTTTTCTTAGATGTTCGTTTAAATCGACGAATGGACGAAAGTATTCAACGCGGAATTCATCGCAAGAATACGTGGACAGGTCAGTACACAAACTTCCACAGTTTTGTACCTTTAAAACAGAAAAGAAATCTAGTGATTCGGCTGACCAATAGGGCATACAAAATTTGTTCGTCGGATACGTTAGAAAGTGAACTAGAATTCGTAAAGAACGTACTTCATGATAACGGCTACCCGGAGCGATTTATTGCCAGAAATCTGATCACAATATCACCTAAACCCAAAGTGCATGACGTGAGAAAGAAGCCGGTGTTTATCCAAGTACCGTTCAAAGGTGACAGTGCCAAAGAATGGCTGACAAATAGGCTCAACCGGACAATTAGCAGGACCTATGCTACAGCTGAACTCCGTATTCAATTCTCAACATCTCCAATTCTCAGGTTTTATAACAAAGATAGACTGACAGTTCAGACCTGATCTATGTGTATTTACTCATTCACTTGTTCCTGTGGAGCAGGTTATATTGGTCGAACGTCAAGACAACTTTCGAAACGAATCCGAGAACACCATCCACGGTGGCTGGGGCACGGGGAATCACGATCGGTCAACAGTGCTATTCTCGCTCATCTGGTTGGAAGCGGACACCAGGCGAACACTGATCAAGACTTCAAAGTGGAATATCGCGTGCCAGGCAACCCATCAAAAGCGATCCAAATCAGAACACTTTGTACTGCCGAAGCTATTGGAATCAGGCTACTTGACCCGGTATTACGTCATCAAAAGCGGTTTGTTCAGGCGCTGCACCTACCATGACCACAGATCCACCCGATCGATAGTCAACATGCACGGTCAAACCGATGGACGAGCGTGACGTAACCGACCAATCAAGTCATCGCCAATTGACTGACCAGTGACCTAGTTTCTCTGTAATAAGTCTGATCGATATCACGATCTAATTCCTTATACCGGCCTGAAGATGAATTATCGAAATCATATGTTCGCCTATATGTCTTCATTCTCATTACCGTAATGGGCATATTTGAAACCATAAGTTTCTCATAATATCCCGCTACAAAATTGGTCCAAGGCAGGAAATTATTAAGTGTCGTTCAATAAACCACACATCCATCTGCTCAAGAATGTTTGAAAGGATGATAGATGTGCCCACTTTGGAAATCTCAAGGTCGCAGAACCTTATAAGCCTTCCGAAGCACGGTTTCTTTAGTAAACGTTCTTGCGTGACACGTCGGTTGGAAGTTTTGAGTCACGTATCTGTATCTGCCGCTGCAGGAAATGCGGTCATTACCATACTCCTAGACATGTAAAAGGCCTTTTATCGTGTGCCCCATAAGCGCCTCTTGATCAAAATAGCATTCCTTGACATATAAGACTTCGTGCATAGCTGGATTTCGTCTTATCTTGAAGGCCGAACCCAAATCGCCAAAATCGGAGAGCATTGTTTAACGCCAAAATCAGTGACTAGTGGGAAGATTCAAGGAAGCGTTCTGGGACCACTGCTCTTCCTTATGTATACAAGTGACGTATACAGTGTTATTAAACACGGCAAACCCTTTCTGTTTGCTGACGATATCAAAATCGCTCACACATTTTGCCAGCCCTGCAACCTCGTCTCGTGTCTACAAATTATACGACACGACTTAGCATCACTGGAGTCGTGATTCAGAACCTGGCTGATGACGTTCTCTGCAAACAAGTCGAACATTATCATCGGTGATTGTTAAATACTCTATTGTTCTGTCTCATTAGACGGTCATCATACTGATACCGCCATATGCGTTCGAGATCTAGGAATATGGTATTAAAACTCCTTCAATTTCTCTCAACAAGTACGCTTTCAGGTGACAAAAACTAAATAACAGTAGGCTGACCCAAAACTTAGAACAGAAAGAAAGAACGAAAAAAGGATTAAATCTCACATATACACTTTTCCACATATATATATGCCCATTCGTAATAACCTGTTCACCTTGGTAATCAATCAGGCTATCACTAATGGTAGCCGGTATTGACGGATAACTTGGCTGGCATACAAGCCCTTGAGAGAAAATTGTGGGGGGGAAATGCTCCCTCGTTTACCTCATATAACCTCATTATGACACCAATTCACATCATGCGTTGCCTCCCCTGCCTCAAACCCTCCCCATTAACCATTAGTAACGGGTGCGTGCAATGAAATACATATTCTGCTTTAAACACTGACCCTATGAAACAAGCTGACGTCAAAAATACATAATAAACCCATTAAAAACTCAATTCACATCTTGTGTTGCCCCCCTGCCTCAATACCCCCCTCGTAAATCATCAGTAACTATTGTGGGCTAGGAAATATAGATTCTAGCTCAAAAACTGGCCCTATAACAAATACTGGCGTCAGAACTTCTTGCGGAGTTTTGATTATCACGTGATAATCATTCTAGAAGTAGCTGCCGGCTACCCAATTATCGCGGAGCATTATATCAATTACTCGTCAATATTATAAACTTTATTGACAGAACAAAAATATTAATATCGCATAAAGTTTTTTTGTAAAAAAGAAGTACCATTTACATTAACCTTCCTATTACATGTGATTACTTCACATCTTCCCATTTAACACATGACATTGCGCTCTTTTTCTTATTCCTACGAGCATATGTTATGCAAAGAAAATTTTCACCATGAAGTGGCGCTCAAACCTCCATATTGGCCAATCGATTAACGAGATTTTCAACTTTTTGACGTTTTCGAGCGGTTGTCGAGGTCCCGCGCTGCAGTCTGCCCAATTCTTTGCCAGATTTTGGAGCTTCCTGTTCTCCCTCGCCCAAACTGAATTATTTCTGCATTTTCCAGCTGAAGTTACGTCGAATAACGGCGAGATCCATTGGAGACGCATTTTCACGTATCTTCCTGCGCGACCTTGAAATATTTGAAACGTCATCTTTACCTAGCCTCGTAAAAGGTAAATTAATGTAGCATCTCGCCTTTTGGATCGAATCTGTGAGACAAACGAACCATCTTCTTCCCTGGTGTGCACATCAAACATTGTAAACTGCGACCCTTTTCACTATGATTACGCCTACATTTGCCGACAGATTTCATGTTTACCTTATTATCCATCCATTTGTTGCTTTGTACCGCATGTTACTATCTGTCATGATCACGCACATCCGAGCGTATTTTTCATAAATGCGCTGAGAAATATATATTGTTATAATATGCCACGGAAATCGGCTCAAGGGTTGTTCGTTACAGGAAGGTGCCAAACGGCTCCACTCGTGGCTTCAGAGGCCTGTGCAAACTAAGGTTTTACACAAAAACAACTGATTCTTTTAAAAGCTGGTAACCGGCTAACAGAAAAATGATAATTTGAGTCCAGCTTAAATCAACAGGAGTTTATGGCGAGACTTATAGAACAACCGGCGAACGTTTAAATAACACCCATCAACTTGACTAAATCAGTTTAACACGTCCAACATTATCAACAGAGAGGAAGAATAAGTGTAAAACTGAAGACTTTTACAAGTGGGAGCCAGTCGTTTGTTATTGCGGCAACTGTACCTTTTGTATACTGCTATCCACATGCAGCTAATTATGTAAACGTTTCGACTTGTAGACATTCAGTTCGCCTAGGGGCAGATCGGGTCACGACAAATGAAGAAGACATTGCGACCACCCTCCAGGGGATTCAGCTTGTTGTGGTTTGCACAACAGCCCACGGATCTCTTAGCAAGAGTACAATCGACGGTACCACCAATTTAAAACTTCTGCTGACACATCTGCTGCCTAGTCATCCTTCCAGTAAAGTCCTTCATTTCGGCGTCATTTCCCGAATGTCGACGGCCTGCGAACAACTACCACTAAGTTCACTTCCCGAGCATAGATAACGTAGCATCACGCAATAAAGAAGAGTATTTTCACGGTGTTAGGATATTCTGTTGCAATTTGTTTTCAATGTCGTTCAAAAGGCAAAACGGTCATTTTGGCGCGGATCCTCGTTTTTTAAATATTTTTTGAAATTTTAAAATCGACTTTCTAGACAAAGTACATATAGTACATCAAT
>LUCH01004097.1:42667-57662 GCA_013368495.1 Paragonimus heterotremus | reverse complement strand
TGATCAACCTCACGAAGTGGGCAATAAAACGTCGGTCCTGACTGCTAGGAGGCGCATCTCCTGACGAAGCAGCAAGGTGAATCACGCCATATCGATTGATCGATCCGGCTTCCTGTTAATTGGTATGTTTTAACTCACTCAGTCCATTAAGCTCAATTAGATTGCAGCTGCGTGGTCGAACGCCCGTACATTATGCGAACTGTTCTCACGAGTGCACCTTCTAATGCCCCTCTGTAAAGTGATTCGTTCTCCATTGGACCTATAAATTCAGAGCGTCTGTGGCCGAGATGTCTCGTCTCATTCTCCCAATAAACGTTGTTTTGTTACATCTATTCTTCTGCTCGGTTCTGGGGGCAGCGATTGAGCTCGTATTAAGGGAGGATCCAATAGTGATGATAATATTTCAAGCATAATATCATTAATTGCTTATCGCTGAATATGCGGTTGTCTTGATTCGGGGAAGGATTATCGAAAGCAGTCGTTCGTCAAATCGTTACTTTTTATCTCATGGAAATTTTCTCTCAGTTGTTATTCCTGGTGATTGTATCCGTGTATCTTTGCCTGTGACTTCCAACATGTATGGTTTTCAACTGGATGAATCAAACAGATGTCATATCACAAACTGGCTTGTACACTACATTGTATTTCACATAAACTCGGGAAATTTCTCAACTGCACTATGATTAATCAGTACTGTTCACGCCAGTTTTGCTGTTTCAATCACAATATCATACCTAGATTCTGTGCTAAGTTCATGTGGTTTAATCTGTGAAGTTAATCACTTAACATGGGTTTGAAAAAGGCTGTGGTTAGGCGGATTTGTAATGCAAACATGAGTGCTTTAGTAGAACATTATTTTTATTTATACTAGCCAAAGGAACTGAAGGTCAGTGTATGATTGACTGCATTGCAATGATTTTAGAAGTGAATGTTGGTTCCAAATTCCGTGTGAATTTAGGCGTTAACCATATCCAACTCCATTATGCAATACAAACCTAATAATATATACCATATATATAGCGCGTTTTGGAGTAAATCCAAAAGTTCTCAAACTGCACTATCAATATTCAACATTGCTTTTGCTATTCTCACTCCTCAAACAACAACTTGAAATTATGACTGGCCATTTACCGTGCCGGTTTAAACGGCTTTCTTTTGAAGCCTAAATGTTTAAGATATGTTCTCAGTAAGCCTGTAGTACAGCTTGTTTCAAACGCGAAGACAATTTCCGCTGTCATTTGATTTGTTTCACACATAGCCAACAAAACTGGAGGTTAGTGAATGCCTGACAGTATCAAATTACTTGTTGTACTGCGTATTCCCTGCACTATGCCTGTGATTTTGAATGGTTTTTCTATTGAACCTAACACAGACATATTGTTATAAACCAGATTGTTTCACAAACCATGTTTACTAAAAAATCAGAAAATGTTTGAACTGTACGCAAAATAGTCATCACTGTTCTCGCCATCTCAATTTTCTTAACTGTAATGTCGTTCTATAGATGGTTACTGTACTTTAGAGTCGATATAACTTTCTCAAAGTCGACCGCCCAACACATTTTTAAACAAGCTTTCATCGGCCACAAATTAGTGTCCACTGTTTCGATCCCATGTATATAGTTGCGAAACTTGGAGGTTAGTGATTACTCGGTGTCTTTCGACTAAATTTTTCATGCATATCCGTTGCGTATTCGATGTGATTTCGGAACTTTATTGTATATAACTCGATGGTGTATCATGGACTTTACATTGTAACCCCTCTTGACCCACATGAAGTGTTTTATAAAAGCTCAGCGACTTTTCTGACTATAATGTCACTATTCATCATTGTTCTTGCCATTTTCACTCGTTCAACCACAGTGCCGCAACACAGCTAACCATTGTACTGTGAAGGTTCATATCTGTTCAAAGTTGATCGCTCAACATCTTTTCCATAGCCCTGTAGTGCGCTGTGTTATATAGACGGGGTTGATTAATTTTACAAATTGCTTTTCTTTTTTATACAGGGGAATATTTTTTACGTGAGTTAAAGCCTCTTAGCTCCTGAATGATACCAACTCGTGTATACCGAAATTACATTCTTCAAGGGCCGAATCTTTTATATTGTCCTAGTCAGTAAAGAAACATGGACGCGAATTTATAAACCGACTTGTTCAACACGCTGTTTTCAGCAAGCCATGAACTTTCAAAACTGTAATATTGACTGCTGCTCTCGCCATTTTCATTAGTTAGACCAAAATGCCATGCTGTAGCTAGCCATTGCACCGCGTAGGTTTAAATCATACCTTTTTAAATGTAAACCGCTTAATGTGTGTTTCTCACAAGCCTGTAGTATTTTGAGTTATGCGAGAACAAATGTTTCATTTGACTGAACAGTTTTCCTATCTATATAGTTGTTACAAATGGAGGTAAGTGAAGGATTGAAAGCATTTCCACGTCATTTCAGAACGTTACCGTTGCACATTGCCTAAAATTTCGAAAGTAATTATATTCGACTGGATGAAGTAACACAAGTTATATTAAATAAGAATTTGGTACATGCGGTCCCTCACGACAACTTAGTTAACTTTCTTACTAGACTATTATTATTTGCTAATGTTCTCGTCATTTGCGTTCTTTCAACCAACATGTTATGTTATACCTATCCACTGTATCGCAAAGGTTCAACTCGTTTTGTGTTCAGTTTTAATCAGTCAAAAGTTGATTTCGATATGCTTGCAATACGGCATGTTTATCGAAGAAAAACAAATTGTAGTGCATTGTGTTTTTCCCACCGATTTAGTTGTTGGCTTCGAAGGTCAGTAATTGTTTGCTAGCTACCGAAGAATTTTCATTTGTGTATTCGCTGTACGTTCCATGTGATTTCACAAGCTGCTCGTATTCAAATAATTGATCTAACACGGTAAAGGCGTTATAAATCAGCCTGTTACTTACTCTATGTTTCAGAACAACCTGGAGGTAATGTGTAGTCTACTTTCTTCATTCACTACTGTTCTGTCCATTTTCATCCCTCCAATCACAATATCATGTTGTAGTCAGACACTTTATCCTGCAGGTTTACATCACTTATTCTTCAAAGTTGATCGCACAATACATGTCCTGAGCTAACCTCTAGAATGATGTGCTTATACGAGTAAAAACAGATGGTTTCAAAAAATGATTGTTTCTCTGAATGTAGTTGGATTATACCAAGGTCAGTAATCTATTGATGCAATTGGAATGCTCACCCGTGTGTGTAATTTGCACATGAATTTGGCGAAATATCTTCAAATTACTCGTCCCGATGAGGTGATATGGATGTAACACAATAAATGATTTGGTTTATACGTTGTGGTCTTCAACATCTGTGGAATTTCTGAATTGCGTGTTAATTATTCACTATTGTTTTTGTCATTTCTGTTATTTCAAACATAATGCCATGCTACAGATAGCATTTGCACCGTGCTTGTTCATATGGTTTCCTCTGTGAAATTGATAACCCAGTGCACGTTCTGAATGACCTCATACCGCAACGTGTTTTGGAAACAGAGCAATTTGTTACATATGATATTGTTGTAGGGCATCCGCACCAAATTTTTACGAATAAGATCAAATTGTTCAGGCGTCGTATTCAACATCGACATTCGGATCACAACACTCCTGAGGAGGGCCACTCGAGGTGGCTGAAACGTAGAGTATTACAACTTGTTCACAACGTTGTATTATATGATACTGTTGTTGACAATTCAGCCATTGAGTTCTTAGGTGAGTGAATGGTTGACACAGTTCGAAAGCAATGCCATGTGTACTTATGAACATTTACAATTACCCTGGAAACCTTCTGCACATAACTCGATGGATTAACACTTGTATATTCTGATAAACTGACTTGTTTTGTACAGTGTGTTTCATAACCAATTAAAAATATTATAAACGGCATTATCCCCAAAGATTATGTTCACTCCGATCCCATTCTTTCAACCACAACGTCTTACTACGGTCAGGCGTTGCCCCGTGCACGATAACGTCAATAACTCTTAAAATTAAACCAGATAGAACTTTTTCAATAAACCTCCAGCAATGTGTGTTTTAACAGCAAAGTTTGATGATTTCCCATAATGATTTCCCCACGTATACAGAAGACGTCTATTCACGTAAGTAGAATATTGACAGCATTTGATTGATGTTCTTTGATTGTGTCCACTACAAATTAGTTGTGAACTCGAACACTTTCTGTGGTAAACTCTATGACGTTACACGAATGTAATATAGCAGAAGGGTTATTTCCAAATATTGAGTTCCATAATAGTCTGGGACAGGTTAGAACTGCAGCATCCCTGTCTAGTGCTGTTCTCGCCATTTTACTCCTCTAATTACAGTCATACAATGTCTAGCCATTGTACGGTGAGAGTACAAGTTGCTATATATCCAAAGTTCATCACACAACACATGTTTTCAATAAGCCTGTAGTACGCTGTGTTATACAGGCAAAGGTAACCGCACTTACAGTAAACATATTCCATGTCAACAGGCGTCAATATTACAGGTTGGTGAATTATCAATAGCTTCAGAATAACAACCATTGTGGAATTCATTGTGCATTGCATGTTGATTGGAACATTTCTCATAATCAACAGGCATGTAACATTATGAACCCGCCTATTTGATACACAGTGGTGTAAACCAACTCACGAAACCTACAAACTTTTCTACCATTATTTACTCTTGTTCATATAATTTCGATTCTTTTAATCACAAATCCATAGTAAAGCTACCCAGTGTGCAATGCAGATTTACATTTCCTCTTCAGAGTTAATCACGTGACACGTGTATTGAATATGCATGTGGTACGATGGGTTTTTGATTATTAGAAAAACAATGTACACTGATTATGTTGTTTTTGCGCATAAAGGTATCAGAAGTGGAGGTGAGTGACCGATGTGTAGGTTTTTAGCGACATTTGGCGCGCGAACTCGCTGCACACTGACTCTCTGTTAAAGTGGTTTTCCTATGAAGCCTGTCAAAGTAACACAACTGATTCAACATGTTTTATAACAACCATTATCTACTAGTGTTTTTGGCGTTTACTAAGTGTTGGGGCTTGCCGCTGTAAGGTGCGGATTCGCTTCGTCGCTTCCACGAAAGTCAAACATCCAATGCATGTTTTTAATTAGCTTGCGTTTCCAAATCTTTTGAAAGCAAGATGGAATTATTGTGCAATCTTTTGATCCTGTGCGTTCAGTCTTGGATTTTGGAGGTTAGTTAATGCACAAAGTTTAATGTCGCACACAGGTGTTGCATAATAAATCACACATCAAAACCTTTCCGTATTCCTCCCGATAATAAAACAAGTGTGAATCGTTTTATGTCGGCTGTTCCACAGTATGTTTGCTATAAAGTCCTATGGAAATGTCGAATTTTGCCATCACGATCCATTGATTTTCTCAAACTTTTCCGACCAGAAAATAATGGTGTATCCAGCCGTTGTATCCCGTAGCCCCCCATCATAATTTCCTCAAAGCTGATCGTTCAACACATGTTCCAATGATATATAATAATGTAACTTAAAAGCAAACACTTGATGCTCAATTCGATTTTTGCTTACACGCAGATGGACGTCGTTTGTGTCAGTAAACGATTTATAGCTTTTAAATGATTTGCAATGTGGTTACTAATTTGCACGTTGTATCTGATTTCACAACTCTTTTCGTTTTCAAATCACTGACATAACATGGATGTCACACTATAACCAGACTTGTTCCGTGTAAAATGTCTACAAAAATAATCAAGAAATGTTTGCACTGTACCTATATAATTCACTAATATTTCATCATGCTGTTGCTGACCATTATACAGTGCAGGTTCATAGAATGTTCTTTGTAGTCATTGATCAACATGTTTTGAATTAGCCGATGATACGGAGTGTTATGTAAGCGATGAAAATTTCCCATATGAAATATTTTTTACTCCCATCCAGATATTACAAATGAAGGTCAGTTGGTGGCCAACAGCTTTCGATTGATAATTCGTGCGTGTAATCGCTGATCCTTGCAATTAATTTCGCAAGTTGTTCATTTTGAACAAAATCACGTAACACGGATGTAAAATCATAATCCTGATTGTTCTATACGTTGTGTTCTATAATAGTATATGGAATGTTCCAGTTATGCGATAATTATTAAGTATTGTTTTCAATATTTTCATTTCACAAATCGTGATGTCAAACTATAGTTACTGTACCTTAAAATTTCTCATAACTTTCCTCTTACCAACAATGTACTTTACATGTTACTGTTCCTACCAATATAGTCCTGGATTTAAAAGGTCAGAGATTGATTGATACAGTATGAATGCCAAATATTGAGCTTATTCGCAACATGTTGAATGTGATTTGAACGGATTATTTTATTCACTTGGATGATATAACGTGGACATAACCGTATGAACCGGGCCCTCACATACAAACCGTGATATCTTTCAACTCCAAAAATTTCCCACCTATTCTATCATTGTTCATTACTATTCTCGTGATTTTCATCAGTGCAACTACAGTGTCACGCCATAGCCAACCTAGGTACCGTGCAGGTTCACATAATTTATCCATTAGAGTTGATTATCATTCACATGTTTTGAAAAAACTCGTGACTTGGCGAAAACTTATTTGAATTTACAAAATGTATTTTTTGATTTTACAGCTGGAATACAAAGATGTTAGTGGTTGATTGGTTGCATTCAAGTGATTTTCACGCCAGCACTTGTCACATATTAGCTATGATTTCAAAAGTCTATTGCAATGAATTCAACGGCGTGACCCGTTATTAGCAACGAATTTGACTTGTTCCGTACACTGTTATATAACAAATCATTGGATTTTCAGACTTTAGTAGCATTATTAGCCACATTTCTAGTCGTTTTAATGTTTTACACCACAACATCACATTAAACCTAACCATTACTCTGTGTAGGTCCACATAGTTTTCCCATCAAAAGTAATAACCAACACATGTTACTAGTATGCTAGTATTGGTATGAGCTATGAGATTGAAATAACTTTCCCTCATCAACTAACGTTCCTAGCCCGCGGTGAAAAAGGTCAGCATATTGTTGTTGAAGTGTAACTTATATTTTGCTTTCCCATTTGTTACGCATTCTGCAGTACTAACATTTGCAACTAAACACACATAACATTACGAATCAGTTTCTACAACACATTGTGTTTCGTAACAACTTAGGGAGGGTTTGAAATGTGATTCCATTATGCAACACGTTTCTCGCCATTTTCATTCCTTCTAACACAATGTCTAGCCGTTGCAAGCCACTTTGACCTGTCGTTCACAGCATTTTCACCCCATAGGTGATCATTGTACACATACTGTGAACAAGTCTGCAAACTTGGAATTCAAGAGTAGTTAGATAGGCAAATTGTTTTCTCTCTCTCCACACAGCTGGCATATCTAAATGTAAGTCAACAATTGACTGCTGTCATATGATGTGCCTGTTTGTTTCATATTGGCTGTAGCCGAAAAGATTGTTTATCGTGTTCAGTTGGATGTCCTAACATGGATGTTACATTATAAATCGGCTTGTTACGTGCACTAAATTGTATAACAATGCACGGACTTTTTAAAGTGTACATACATTATCAACTAATGCTCTTGCCATTCTCATTTTTCTAGCTAAAATACGAAATTTGAACTACCCATTGTACCGTGCATCTTCAAATTATTTCTTCCGCAAAGTTTACACATGTTTACAATGAGCATGTTGCACGGTGTGTTTTGAAACTCAAATGCTTATTGTACGTTATATTGTTTCAACGAATGTAGTCGTGAACTTCGAAGGTCAGTAAAGAGTTGTTTCATTCTAAATGAGCATGTGTGCGTACGTTCGTATTCAACTTGATGACAAAAGAGGACGTTTACACTATAAAACGATCAGTTTTATATACATCGTGTTGTTTCATGTTTGAAGGATAGGGTCTTTACAGTTTTGTGGTCATTCACTGCTGTTCTACCTGCTTCTGTTCCGTCAACCATAATTTCACGCCATAGATAGTCATTATACCGTGCAGGTACACATCATTTCTTCTGCAAAGTTGATCACCCAACATGTGTTTTTTTAAATAAGACAACGGTTCTACTCGATTTTTATGCAATTGCTGCTGCCTTCAAATATCGTTTCTCATCCGGATACAGGCGAACTTATTGAACGTTAGTTAACGACTATAAGCTTCTGACTTAGATGCGATCTATATTTGCGCTATTTATATATTGCAATGCCTTTCGTATTCAACTGAATGACTCGGCACGGTTGTAACCTTATTGACCGGCATGTTCTATACACTGAGTTTTAAAACAACCCAGATAAATATAGAGCTACTCTGCTTGCGATTGTAATTTTTCCAACCGGAATAGTTTGCATTTGTTAGCCGTTGAACCTTGCGTGTTTACATTGCATCCTCTTTAATGTTCGTCACGTAACACATGATTTCAGTAAACATGTAGTTCAGTGTGCATTGTAGGGGAATTTTTATGATTTTTCAAAGATGATTTCTTCTGTATTCAGATAAAATTCCTGAAAGTCAGTGAAATATTCGTGTATTTCAATCTACCCATTTTGTGCCTGTCAATTTCCATTCAAATCCATCTCGCAGGCTTTCTTACTGAACACGACGGAGTAACACGGATGTAACATTATAATCAGGCAACATTCATTACATCCTGCTTTAAAACAGCCCATATCAACTACACTCCCATTATTCTCGACTGATCTCAAAACACCTTTATTATTTCAATCACAATCTCATATTTCGGCAAGCCATTGTGCGCGTTTAAATTCATTCCCTTCAACTGTTGTCCATGCAACATCCTAATCATAGACATCAATACATCAGTGGTTCACACTGATGCCTAATTGCCACTGCAGTAAGGTGGGTGTTGATAGTAAATCTTCCTATTGTGACAATTATGTTCCTTTTGTATCCAACAGAAATTGGTGGATGTGAGTGAAAAATTGATACGTTTTGAATGTTCAATTTTGTGTGTCCTGGTTACACATTGCTTCTGATTGAAAAACTTAGCCGTAATCAGGTGAATGCAGTAAAACGGACGTAATGCTACGAACCGGCTCGTACCGTAGAATGAATACTATAACAACACGGAAGTTCCAGATTGTTCTATCTCTACTCATGTCATGGTACAGTACGTATACACATAATCTTCACTTCAAAGTTTTCCACACAATACATGTTGCCAATAACACAGTAGTACGATGTGTTTTAGCAGCAGGGTTACGCTAACTTCCTTGGTGATTCTCCCAATCATTTAGTCGATCAGTATGATGGTGGGTGACAATTGCCATGCACATTCTTTGTAAACAACGGTTTAACATTAAATACGATGTCGTATCAAGGGTGTAATATTTTCAACCGGCTTGTTCCGTAGAATGTGCTCAGATATATTTCACCATACCTACTCACCATCAGAGTGATTATCTTAAACATCCAAACTACAATATCATGCATTAATTAGCCATTGTATCGTGAAGGTTCACAACAGTCCTTCAGCACAGCTTAATTTTCAATACATGCGTTGAATAAACATGTAGTAAGTTGCTGATCAGTAACCGGTGTTTTGGTTAACTTCAAATTGAACATCACTGAAATTTGATCACAGCTTTCGGATTCATTGTGGTTTTTAAAGCCGGTAATTCCGGCAAAATTCCTTAGACTCGAGTTTCTCTCTCAAAAGAGCTCGTCATTGTTACATACCCTTGACACTGCCTGGAATAGAACTACGACCACACTTTCCTGAGGCCACCGTGTTGTTCTCAATCTAAGCATGACTGAATTATCATATCTGAACGGTCGACCACTTTTGCCTGTGATTAGTGATCAAATTCCACGATCCAGTATATAGGAGACACAGTAACTATGTTGTTGAATTTAATCAATAAACACGCTATTAGGACCTCCCAGACGGTTCCAAATCTCCGATCTCATCAAACTTGCTGAGCGAAACTTGAATCTGGTACTTCTTTTCGAAAGAGGCTGGCTGGAAAGTCTATCTGAATGCGGAAGCTGCGTTCAAATATGGGAAGTGTTTAACTTGAGATATATTACGTTGTTTCTCGAAGGCAAGGAGTTCAATTTGCATAACGAATTTTTTCCCTGCATATAGTAATCGAATCTGGAAATGAGTGATTCATTGATAAAGTGTGATTGAGATTACAGGTGGAAATTGTTTTCCCGTTATTGGCATTTCAAATGATTTACCTAGTCAATTCGCTGACGTTACTAAGATGCAACATTATAAAGCAATTTGTTTAACACACTGTTATATTATAATTCGATATTCACTAATGCTCTCGTCATTTTCGCTCGTTCAGTCAGTGTCATGTTAAAACTAGCTATTATGCCGTGTATGTTCACATTACGTTCCCTCCAGTTTTGTTCACCTGGCACGTGTTAGAGTAATCCGGTAGTACGGTTTTTTGAAATCGAAAACGATTTCCCTCAAATGATAATGTTTCTATTAATCTAGTCGTGGGTGTTGGAGGTATGTGATTGATTAACCGTTTTTCAATGGTTCCTCATGTGTATGTTAGTTGCACGATGTATGTGAAATCAACTGTTGTTTTTGTCATGAACTAAATTTTGCAACACAGATATAACAGTATATAACGGCTAATACTATACATAGCACATTCTCTAATATTTGAAGTTGTTATTGAACTGTAATTGCATTATCCACTACCATTCTCGCCATGTTAACTTTTTTGCCAAAACATTCATGTTAATGGTAGCCATTGTACTGTGCACGTTTACATCACTTCCTCTCTCCAAAGTTGATCGCTAAACGTCTACACTTTCAAAAATATTTCCCTTCAAACCCAGATGGAGCTTATTTAAGTCAGTTGTTGAAATATTATCGACGTGTGTAATAGTTACGTCCTGTATGTCTTAAAATGTATGGCGTATTCAAGCCAATAACGTGACGTGTGTGAAACGTTGCAATTCGTCCTGTGCTACAAACTTTGATCTAAACAACTGAGGGTAATTTCGAAATGTACTCACATTATCCATTACGGTTCTTGGCTAGTTACTACCTGCAATCAAAACGTTATGTTGTAGCTTACCATTGTACCGTGCAGGTTCATATATCTTTCTCTTTGAAGTTGATCACCCAGCACATAGTTTGAATAATCGTAAAACACACTGTCTTACATGTCGATAACAGTTTCTATTAGAACATTTGTTTCTACGCAAATAGCCATTAAAAATGGAGGTGCGTTAATAAATGTTATCCTATGAATTGCATTCCATATACTCATTCTTAAGACAGTCCTTGTCAGGTCAACTTGATAAATGAAGACGTTTATAATGAATTGAACCAGCTTTTTCTACACACTGATTTGTAGCAATTTGGGAATTGTTTGCAATGTGCTGTCATTATTCACTATTGCCCTCGTCATTTTACTTTCTTCGGTGACAATGTCAGACTATAGCTAGCCATTTGTTGATGCAAGCTCACATCAATTTCTCTTGAACGTTGATCATGTAACACAAATTTCTTGTGAGCTTGTGTCACAGTATATTATGGAACAGGAAGTCATTTGTTGCACATGATACCTCTTCAATGAATGTAGTCGTGGATTTCAAAGGTTAGTGCTTGCTAAGAAATTTGTGAATGACTGCTAACGTGCGTACTTGTAACGATTTTACTGTGGATCCAAAGGTTTTTAGTAATGACATTTGTGACGTAACCAGTTTGTTGCAATAAAAACCAGCCGTGTTCATCCGCCCTGTTTTGTAACAAAACATAACTGTTTGAAATGTCCTGAAGTTCACCAGTATTCTTATCGCTATTTTCCTCATTTTGACCTTGATGTCATGCTATATTTAACCGCTGTACTCTATGAGTTCACACAACTTCTTCAAAACTGATAACCAGAAATGCATTTTCACCAAACCTGTATTACGGTTTGTTTTGACTAGAATTATGTTTAATTTTGCGAGCCTTTTTTTACTTCCGAACGCAGCTGGACTTTATGAACGTCAGTAAATGATTGATACAGCTTGACAGGCTACTGTCGAGTACATTTCTTGCACACTGGCTGTGATGTCAACATTTTTGTTCTAATAAATGACGTGATAATGATGTAACATTATGAGCCAACTTGTTCTGCAGGCTATGGTGTTTATCAACTAGGAAATATTTTGAGGTGTACTGTCGTTACTTCCTAATGTTCTCTTCATTTCTATCACTTCAACCACGATGTGATGTTATAGTTGATCACTATATCATACTCGTCAGTTGGCATATCCTGTATGTGCTTTTGAAACGAAAGTACTCATTGCTTATGTTGCTGTTCCAACAAATTTAGTGGTGGATTCACAAGGTCAGTAAAAATTGTTTGCATTTACATGTTTTCCGATGTGCACGATGCTTCTAATTTCAAAATCTTCCCCGTCCAACTTGAGGATATAAAACTGTTGTTATATCGTATATCACCTTATTCTATGCACTGCGTGTTCTCTAATATCTGATAGAATTTTTTCAAACTGTACTCTAGTTATTTAGTACTGTTCTCACCAGTGTTCATTTTTCAAAGAAAATGTCACCCTATAGCTAGCCTTTTTACCATACAGTTCCAAATCATTTCTTTTTCAATGGTGATCACTGAACACGCGTTTTGCAAAACATTTGGAAAAAAACAGCTTATTTTGTAAATTTGTCATTTTTCAAATACAGGTGGAATTTACAAAGGTCAGTGAATGTTTCAGACGTTTTCGATTATCTTCCGGTTTGCTTATTCGCAACACATTGTCTGTTACCTCGAGCGTGTGTCGTATTCAGTTTAATGACGCAACCCGGGTGTGACACTATAAACTGGCGTGATGCGGTTTGTACTCTCATTATTCACTACTATTCCGTCCATTTTTGTTCTCTCACTTGTAATACAATCGCTAACCATTGCACAGTGCACGTCCATACCATTCTATTCTTGTCTTAGTTCCTCAGCATACGTTTTCAATAAACTTGTGGTACATTAATATCAGATGTAGAATAATTAACTTCACACATTGTCCCTGTAAATATAGTTATCCAACATGGAGGTTAGTGAAATTTTAGTGAATTCTGAATAACCATTAACTCGTCTATTTGTTACTTAGTCATTTTCAAAGTTTTTCTTTGCACACGCACTTAACTGTAGAGAAGAGCTTTTTCATCTAGTACTGCTTATATCAGCCCAAACATAACTCGAAGTGTGTTGTTACGTTTGATTACGTTTCTCACAGATTCCAAACTGACAATTATTTTATCATACTACGGCTAGCTATCGAACGGTACAGACTGACAACAATCCCTTCTCAAAGTTAATCACTTAATATGGGTTTCCCATAAATCTGTTGTGGATGGATACAGAAATGGTTTCAAAAACTGCTCCGTTTGCATATAAGTAGAATTTATGAACGAAAGTTTACTATTGGTTTATGTCAAATGATTTCGCCTCCCATGTATGTTACGCATCGCATGCGATTCCGCACGCTTTTCTATATAACCCATTAATGTAACTACTCTGAAACATTATAATTCAGGTTCTTTCTCACACTGTGTTTGATAACAACTCAGAAAATGCTTATACTGTTTTTTTTTCACTAATCGTCACTGTGCTCGCCTTTTTGATTTTTCCAACCAAAGTGCCATGCAACCGCTAGCCATCATCCCGTTCAGATTCACATCTTTTACTGTTCATTGTTCGTAACTCGATGCATGATTATTCAACAAAACTGTAATACAAAGCTTTCCAAAACGATGATGTGTTTTCCATCACACATCATTCTCATACATATAGCCCCCAAAAATGGAGGTCAGTGGAAGGTTTGTATCTTTTTTAGTAACTTTCGAAATATCTGTTTTCAACATTGTCTGTCATTTTAAAAAGTTTAGTCCATCCAACAAGATGATGCGAAACAGTTATGACATTATAGACCTGTGTGCTCTGTGTTTTGAAACAACTCAGCGAATTTTAGAACGTCTTTGCTCTTGATTGTATTTTCTAACCCAAGTGTCATGCTATAGCTGACCACTTCACCACCCAGGTTGACGTCACTCCTCCTCAATATTATATTATATTAGTCCATATTATGGTGTGTTACGTTAACAAAACTTTTGTATTCACTTAGCAACTTCCTGTGCATTAAGACGTGATTAAACATAACTTGACGATAGATAAATTGTAAACTAGTTTTGAGGTGCTTATCCCTCGCACTACTGCGAGGATTTTTATTGTACCGTTTCGAACTTTTCCCCAAGGTGTTAGACCTTCTCAAATTTCATGGCAACGTTTATGAGAGCTAGGCATTACGACCACTTCAGCTCTTCATTTCAGTCTTGCATATTAGACACAAGTATACACGCAATCATTGTCAAATGAGGCCTGCTTCTCACCAAACGTGATTTAAACACTCGTATACCAACTCAGATCAATTTATGGAGGATTCGACAAGTTATTGTGATGTATTCTGATTGGTTTCCAAACTTCAACCCATTGTATCCAATGGGTAGAAAAAAACGGTTATTGAATCACTCGTCAATGTGGCTATTACAATCTGTATCACTGAACTCTCCAAAACAATGAGAATTTTTCACATCATAGAAATACCAACTGCCAACCGGTATCCAAAAGCATTTATTGAGAGCATAACTAAGTGTATGTCGACTAAGGAGAAGACCGAATCGATTATAATTCTCAAGTTTCTTGTACAGATGCCCTATCATGGGCAAACATCCAAAAAGTTCACCCCATCCTTTTCTGAGTTCGTTACCGGGATCAGATTTTGACTAGTTAATACTTCATAACTACTGGTAATGAATCCTAGAGACCCAGTTTTTATGGGTGATCAGGCAGATTGTGTTTACGATATCTAGTCAGGCGATTTCAACGCCAGCTACGTTGAACTGACAAGCATACCACTGAAAGTTTGTGTTGCCAAACACAAAAAGCACACG
>LUCH01004097.1:28704-42567 GCA_013368495.1 Paragonimus heterotremus | reverse complement strand
AAAAAGCACACGAGATCTCCACATAAGGACGCCTATCAACTTGAGATGCCAAAGAAGCTTTCGGCCATCTCACTGCATGCATTGTCAGAGAATAAAAGCACAGATTTTGATCAGGCTCGAATGATTCATAAGAGTCTGTCTTCGCATGCGGAACGATGCTGCACTCGCACTCTTACCAATTACACACCACCCGTTTGTGTCAATCGCAATGATAGTAGACCCCGTCTGCAGTGTGGCCTGCATGGATTCAGAACCCTGTAAGCAGACAATTCTGTTTGTTTGTCGGTGTAACTTCGGTTACAACACTTTGAAGGAGTCCACCCAAAGTGGTTGAAATGTAGAGTAGTACAATCTGCTCATAACGTTGACGTATTCTCAACCCATTTATCAGTAACATGTTAAACAAGTTGCCCAGGCTGTTTGACTTCAGTGATAGTAACTAGAGTGCGGATAACTTAGAGGGGTGTTGTGTATTGTAAGCGGGAGTGTACCAAGTTGATATGAAACACTGCCCTTGTGTTTCATGGCTGAGTAACACAGTTTCACCAGAACTGAGACTTTAGCTGACAATCAATAATGTTTTTCGCCGCGGGCTTCAAGTTACTCCATATAAAAATGTTTGTGCAGATCGTAAAGTGTAGGTGTTTGTCCGCTAGTGATGTAATCAAGGTAGTCATTTATCACACACTAATGTTATCTGCTATGAATGAGTTTGTTATAATTACACAGAGACGTTTTTGCTAACAGCCAATAGAAAATTAATCCTTAAACCATGTGACTTTTTCGGATGTTCATTTCTTCCCATGAAACATTTTTTCTCTTGTTCACTGTAAGTACTTCCAATCCGGGTCCAGTAGGAGCATCAAGAAAAAAGAACATTCACACGGAAAGTGTGTTTCTATCTCGGATTGCTTCGAACAAGTGGCATCTACTTTGTTCAGATGCAGCTGGTGTATGCAGAATATGAATGTGAATCAAACTATGAAATTGCATACAGTGCGCCATAGAACTCCTCCGTGGAGCATTAAATGATGGAATCGTGTAATGAAATGAAAGTGTCATGCTACTTTATTTCTGACAACAGCTGTTGATCTAACAGTTGGGTGTGAGAAATTGCGAAGGGGTTTCGACGGCAAACTATGGGTTGTTTGTCATACGCGAGCCTGACTAACTGCGAGTGATCAAAAGTAGCACTGACCTCAGAAAGAATATCCCTTAGGCTTCATCTTTTGTCAATATTCCGTCATTTTTCATTACACTTCGCTGAGGCCTTTCTTTGTGTTCACTAAACTATCCTGTGCTTAGCTTTATGCTGATATTTTGAAGCTAAAAGTATGACGGTGTTAGATTCATTGAAAGAGTCACATGTGCCTTGTTATTGTGAGAATACTTTGGCTAAAATTTTCAGTCTTCTGTGCGGCTGAATTTAGTACAGTTAGAATCATGGTCATATGTGTTCACATTTTGCATTCTACCGCAAAACATGAATGCAACAACATCGAGACGCATGCTCACTCGGAACTATCATTCGATCAACTCTCAAAACTGACTGTAGCCTTCAGTGACACTGCACAGTGGTTTCAAGCAAATTTGATCTATCTTGAACACCAGTATCTTGCATTTAGTCCCGTACATAGACGTGCTTTCAGAAGACACACGTCGATACTTTCGAAGAGGTTTTTGGAGGAAAGAAGCGTTAGTAGTTCCGCACCTCAATAAAGGATCAGCAGCAGTCTCACTTGACAAATCGAGTTATGTGAAAAATATGTGTTAATTTCCAATTTCTAGATCGACGATACCTCAGATACGCCTATTGAGTTTGAAGGAAGAACGTCAAAATAATTGAAAAGTTTCCAAGAATCACACTATTTCAGCCCGACAACAGCGGTTTTTTCTTAAACCGTTTGCAGCCGACTATCTTCTGATATCACATAAACCCAATAAAGCACCTTTTAAAATGTGTACTGAGTTCTGAACCTAATAAAATTTTTTCATCAACATGCCCTAGTCATATTTTTAGACGTGGAGTTCAACAATGTGTCAGCCATTCACATCGCATTTCTACAGCAAGCACGTCAAGAGCAAATTTGCGTTTGTATGTTCCACACGCTTCATAGTACTTCAAAAGCATTCGCATCTAATCCACCGTTTGCAAGTTGCTGCTCTGACTGTTCCCACATGTTGTGGGAAAGTGACGTTTGTTTTCTACTAGTCTTAATCACTGTCATGCAAAAGGTGATTTACGGACCAACAGTATACAGCGGATAGTTTACTACACTCACGTTTGGTAAATGTCGATATAACTTAAAACACCAAACCCTTGACAGATGCTTTACTTTTCACTCGTCACAATGCACTTAGATTCAAGGTCTCAGTAGGAAAATGCTCAATACTTTTGCCGATGATTGCGTTGAACTGAATTTTTGAACCGTTGTCAAACAGCTCACACTTCCTAGTATACGGACGTCAAAATCATATATTTCATACATTATCTGATGCTTCCTCTGGTGCCTTGTGAGCATGACTGAACATGTGGTAAATCAACTATCGGGCACATATTGATGAGACTAACTGTAATCATGTGTGTAGAACTTCGAATCAACCAGGAACTTGACGATGAAAAGTGAATAAATGAATACTAATTACCAATCGTGTGTGTGCTTTATCCTAATCCATCCACCATCTATCATGGTTTCATTCAGAAAGAGACAGAATTTAGTGTGACACGCAGAATAATTACGCCATTTTCAATCAGTTTCTATAGAGCAACCTCATAACATAGTGGCCTGGAAAATAATTCCTTGTGAACTCGTGTTGTAATTTGTAAGACTCAGATCACCCGGACGGTGGTGAGCAAAACATTCTTATCAAGTGCAATAAATTCCGTTTGAGAAATATCTAGTTTGTGAAACTAATTCCCATAACATTTTACAGTTTTCTACATTGAATTGATTGACGGTAAGTAATGGATATGTCCGTACTATTTTACCTAGCATATCTATATTTCGAAAAAGGAGATGTCTGAGTATTGGTCTGATAGTGTAAAATAATGAATGCGGCCTCCTCATCTGATGGAAACAGTGAATGGCTGTCAGGAGCAACGAACTTGAACTGAAAAGTAAGGCTGTGCTTGTGGTCAAACAGTTCGGGAATTGTAATCCCAATAAATTTACTATTCGATGAATTTGTAATGTTTTGGAGTTATGACAATGAAGCAACCGTTTTCTATCAAAAAGCAGAATGGGATGGATGTAAGTTCGTAATTTTGATTATATCTGTGGACGTCACTTGACAGTGACAGGTATAGATTGCATGTCTACCGTTAATTTGTAATCGTGATTTTTGTATTGATTTTTTATTGCAGTGTGGAAACGATTTGTTGAATTGGGTGAGTATATTCGAACTAGCTCAGTTCTTCCATGAAACGTCAGACAGCAAGACACTGAATAACATGAATTTCAATTTTCCCACTCTGAAGAACTACGATATTTGCAAAGTCGTAAGCAAATGTATTGTGTCCGTTAACGACAGTTTGAAAACTATGCTTGTAACTCACATTGGCTAATGGTTAATGTACTGTGTTTGCGAACGATTTCAGAAGGAGCAACTGCCAGTAAGCAGACACTGTTATAAGAAATATACAAACCAGGTAATTGATGGTGCAACCAACAGAATTTTAAATATCTAACAAATATTTCGTTCGGTTTCATTTCGCTGCAGCTGATGAGCTGGAACGTGGTAAGATGGACGGCCTTTTAACGGTTCGATTGCTTAACACACTGTTTACTTCACCAATATGCATGAAAAAGACGTGACTATGCAACAGTCCATGGCCTCTCGCTGCTGTCTATCCAGAGATTACATCAGTTTGTTTGCTGTGGGAATAACAGCGTCATGCTCAAGTTGAGCAATACAAAATATAATTACAAATATCTCACCTTGACAGTGGATTGCGCAATTAAATTCGTGAACATTAGGCACAATGTTTCTGTCGGGAACATCCGTCTACAACTTCTAGAGTACAGATTGTTATGCAGCGATTGGTATTATGAACTTTGCAGTAGCCTTGTCATATGTCAATCCAATTTGACACACACCATACCTAATTTGTTTCTAATACAAATTGCGTATGGCTTGGAGGTGTTTACTATACACCCACAGAAGAGAACACCATCTGACGACTGTTTACGGATTTGTTATCCAAAACAATGTCCAACACTTTGTAACGCAATATATGCGACGATCTCCATCCATTTTGTCGAAGTGGAGGAGTGAATTTAAAAAGAGCGGAATGTGCGATTGATGGCTTGGCTAAGTTAACTGAAATTCATCAGACACATGCCGCGGTGTTGACGTCGTAGTCAAGTCGAGCAAGCTTAGTGAAAGGATTTCAACACAACACACTCATGTGAGAAGAGAGAAGGCGTGTATTCGTAGCAGAAGCTTGAAATTGACAATCATGTGTTTATGTTAGCATATTAGTATGTGACTGAAACAAGCTTCCCCCGAAATGAACTTAAAAAGACAAGCTAGTAGTGGTATATTGCACGATCTTTGTTCGAATTGATTTCGCTGCATCTTATCAAGCACATACTGCAGAAATGAAAATTACAAAATATACATGAAATTGTGACTTACGGAGAGCGTTCGGTCCAGGTATAAGGAAAAGAATAAATTAACCAGCACTACCAAGGTAGTGCTAATTTAATGAGCAGTTCCTTTTGCACACACAATGGCGGCTTCAGGTGTTTAATAGCAATTGCCTCGGCAAAGTGAAGCAAACGTTTATTCCGGTGCGCGAAAATGACTGAGAATGCCGATGGATTGCCAGTCTCGTGATTTGTCTCGAGCACATGACGCGCAATGGACGAAGCCGGTGCCTTGTGTGAATGACCTTTGGCCTCAATCGCACAGATTCCAGCGGGTCGGTTGTTGCGGTTGCACACCCACTTGGGCAAATGCTCTGCCATCCTGACTTGCAGCTGCCTCTCCGTCACTCCAATGTAGGTGGAACTGCACCCACACGAATATTGGTACACGCAATGCGACATGAGGGAGAGAGCCAGGTGGTCCTTGATGGTGGGCGTTTGCATTTTGGTAGTGTGAAAACTTAGAACTACTTTGGCCGCGTAAAAAACTCGTTTAACAGCGGAAACCAAACGACTTTTCAATAGTGAACAGACATCGTCGCCCTTGAAAGAAAGTCGAATGAATGTAGCTCTCAGTTCAGTATCAGACATGTTATGAAATTGTTCACCGAAGAGAAGGGTTTCTCACAAATTCTCATTCTAGATTGGTACAATCATATATCAAATCAAGTAACATTAAAGCATACACCGAGTAGGCGTCTCACATCTTCCACTATGTTCTGAACCTCGCGTCAAGAAACCTTGATTGGTACATCCTGTCCACAGACGAGGCGGATGCGTGTGTTCCAAAATAATCCGCGACAATTTGAGTCCGCTCTCCCGACTCACCTCAGTTAACACTGGCTACCTAAAACCTACATCGTTCTTGGGCATAACCACAATAAAATCGGGTTTGTGTTTTATCCAGTCGCAGTATATTCGCACAGTTTTTCATTAATAATTTTCTGTACTTTTATTTAATTTGATATAAAATCGTACCATCTGAAGATGAGAATGTGTGGGAAACAGTTCCGTTCGCAAAAAATTCCTTTTAGCACGATGTCCAGAAAGACTTTTGACTGACCAGTGGATGAGAATTCTAACCGTTTGCAATTATATTTTGAAACTATGCTCTACATAGCTGGGGTTTGCTCTTTGTTCACGCTTAAATGCGTTCCTGGAATCGGTGTTGCAACTTTCTTTATTATATGTATGTGAGGTCGCAAAAGCAGCATCAGCCGGTTTACAGACTGTGTCTACTTGAAGGTTGAAAGCAGATAACGGATTTTAAAGGAATGTAGATATGGCATGTTAGCGCTGAAACTATGTACAACCGATTTCTTCGAGGCTACTGTGTTTGTATAAGTGGATCGTGAGGTATATCCTCTTGCTCTCAGAGTGGTCATTTGCAATTTCCCCAACCCGAGTAGATATTCAATAATACACGTTCGTCTGGTTTTGCATGCATGTCTCCATGCCGTTCCTATTTGTATCAAATTGATGAAATATTTTGTAGGCGAGGATGTTAAATTCCGTTTGTCTACAGGGGATTAAACGTCTAATGAATCTACTGAGTGGTCATCAAATTTTAGAGTCTGTGGACGCAAGTTAATCGAAAGCGTCCAAGGAAATAATGAAACTAAAATCAATCTTAAACTTGTTCAGCACATTCAGAGAATAAATCGTTAGTTGTGAGGAAATATACTGCCAACTTGAAGGAAATACGGTTGTTCACCACCGATGGTACAGGTTATGCAGACGTGAAGGATTCATACAGATTCATCAGTCGGCGAACACATTAACAATCTTCTCACCGCAACATAAGCAATTTGTTTGTGACTCATTGTTTGAAATCAAAGGTTCAATATCTGTGCGTTTTCTAGGTAAAGCCGGTAGACTAGGTCGACCTGTCCGGTTCTTCCACACATGGCACCATTGCTTGCTTCAGGCTGCATATTCATCAATATTAAAACAAGACTTACGCTAGCCATAGGTTTATTAAAAATAGTACTGCGGTTAGTACGTTTATTAATGCAACACTGCTACATTGTTATTTATATCAGCAAATACGGAAATACAAGTCTCACGGTTAGATGTGAATGTGAAAAAATCGAGCGTCAGTTCAACGAGAATGCGCAAACAATCAACATCACCATCTCGTCAGCATTTGTCGATCTGCTGGACTCAAATGAATGTGGTGGAACTCATCCCTCTTTGGTGCATAAAATGTTTAGATATTTTTGCGGATAAAAGTTGAGGGACATCGTGTTCTTCATACTGATTACAAAACGACTCGCGTACCATAATCCATTGGATGTTGTAACCTGAACGCGCTGTGTTAACTTACACAATACTTTCGCATAGGTTACATACTACCCGCCATTCCTATTGCTTTATTACTACGATACTATCGCAACCTAAATTCAAAACGTTCAAGCAGAATGCTCTCAGTGCATTCATTGTGTGCTATAATGTATATGATATACTTCTAAAGCTACCGTTAAATTCCCCATACACGAGGGAACATTACATAAAGGTGGATTTTGGAAAAAAATTCGCTTACAGGGTTTTTTCGGTTTTCGGAATTTCAGTTTACTATCAACTGAAAACCCAAAGTAATTACCACTGTTGGCTGTGATCTTTTTATGTAGCTACTTTTACGCCATATTAATCTAACTTCTGTTGTTAGAATGGGTATTCTGGAAACTGAAATAATGTCGAGCGGCTAATGATGACACTTTCATGTAACTTGTAGTTCAACCTTTGTTCAATAGAGGTAAGCTAAGCGGATATACGAGAATGTGGTTGTGCTGATTTGCCTTACAATCTGAAGGTTTCTTTTAACACACTCAACAAAAAATATCGGATACAATATTGAAAATGAACATGAACATTGGATAAATATATAGGAAAATGCGACGTGCAATCTGACATGAAACCTGCCCAACAGTTGTCTCTGTCTGATATCTCAGTTAGTCTGCGATATCAACATATTCACCATAAACCATCAAATAGTAGACTGAACTGTTTCAGTGATACCAGTTTGTGATGAGTAACTTCATGATGTCAGCTGGGAAACTGGCCTGGAATTTTTGTCATTTGCTGTTACGTTTGTTATACAAATGTCCTTTACAGGCGCTTTCACGCAGGGTAGTAAAACCGTCCAACTCACTGTACCACACTCATTTTAAACGTATATGTTTCTCTTCCACAAAGCGGCCGGCGGTTGGAGCCAAAGTTAGTATTCTGCCAAGTATTCATCTATCATTTTAACTATACAGCGTGTGTTCTACTGGTGAAGGTTAAGCGGCACATGTGTAACCGAATCATTTTGCTGGAATATTAACGAAGACATTATGATTAAACGAAAGAAACAAATCTCCTTTTGTTTACATTTGCGTTGTGAAGCAAGATGACTGACCGCATCAGGCCATCAAGAATGCAGATACACGACAAATGCAAGTACAAGCGACTAAGTGCAATCCGCGTGGTATGATGCGTGACTTTATACAACTAACGATCAGTTTCACGGAGTAAATTAGATTGGATTTTTACCTCCAAAAATGTCTTACACTCAGTGTTCTCGAGAAATCTTTGCACGAGTGGGAAATGAGTGAAGGCCACATATCACCCACGCGTTTCAAACCTATACTCCGGCAATCTCGCTGTACTGTCCATCAGAGATTATTTGTGTTAATTTTCGCTCACATTACCTTACTATGAAGCGTAATTTTCGTGTTAACTGATGTGCTACTGAGCGTCTATGCAATCACACAAAAACCACATGCTTCTTAAAGAGAATCTTAGAAGACACATCTTCACCTCGTAATAAATGACACCACCACGAAGTAACAGGTTTGCTGTGTCATCAACTACTGCACCATTAGTTTTGGAATATGTTGTAATATCTTCAATAGCACATCTCATTTTGTATTTGAAACCTTTGTTGATGGAGATGTCTAAGCCTGCTTCATGTTCAGTACGCATCTGGAAACTATCATAGATCTCAGCAATGGTTCAGCTTAGTGCAAAGCATCAAGAAGCTGCATGAAAAGCTGAACACAACAAAAGTTCAATATAATTTTCATTTAGTCCGGGACACCGGCTGGAATATCCGGAAATCGATGAAACATGCATTGACTGAACAGTCGTATTCTGAACAAATATATTACATTGATCCGGTCATGGAAGCTCTCGGGTTTGTTAAGATGTTTAGCGGGCGAGAAAAGCAGTTTAACCCTACTTGAAGTAGAATGGCAGAATAGTTCATAATGTGCTGATCAGAAAAGAGAGTCCAGCCTGTACATAATATTTCCATCGCTTTAACGTTCTCCTCGGTTTTCAAGGCGAACGTTGCACTGGAAATATCAATTCCCTTCTATCTGTTCACATAAAAATCGTGTTGAATACTGAATACTGACGTATCGCATGAATCGAAGTCGACGTTAGTCTTATGCATTCAGTTGTTCTGCATAATTTCAGGTGATGCATACATAAAAGATAGTAAGTGCTTA
Source organism: Paragonimus heterotremus (assembly GCA_013368495.1). Taxonomy (NCBI): domain Eukaryota; kingdom Metazoa; phylum Platyhelminthes; class Trematoda; order Plagiorchiida; family Troglotrematidae; genus Paragonimus; species Paragonimus heterotremus. The sequence continues at coordinate 33,425 of LUCH01004097.1, read as the reverse complement.
ATAATATTTTGTTTTTGCACATTTTGAATTTCAAATGCGAAGTGTAGGATGCGAGATTCAAACGGTGCCATTAAACTTGAAAACGTTTTACAGCGGTTAACTATTATGTTGCTAGTAAGTAATACTGACTTTCGTGACGAAATGCATGCCTCACACATGCTTATTTTTCAGCAGATAAACGTGCAGTGTTTTGGAACGGTATTTTTATATAACGATTGATATGTGTAACTTGCCGCGAACACGATGTTTAACCGAGCAATGCTGACCATGTGATCGAATGGGTTACCTGGACACGATGCAAGTTTGCAAAGTTCAAATCATCGTGGGATTTATTGTTTAGTTGGGAAATTAGTCAGATTCATTAGTGAGAATGCAGACAGCGGATTTCTTATGAAGTTACAGGAAATATGGATATAAGTGAGGTCTTCTTTTGAAAACCACCTTCATGCATGCGTTTTCGAGAACTCAAGAATACTCTGATCAGTATGGATAGTCGATTCGGAAATGTGTTTGTTGCATTTCGCCGTCATACTTCAAAACTTCACCAAATGTTACAAACCTGCTATACAGAGTAGGCACGACCCATGATATCACATCATTCCAGAGAATACAATAGAGTTCACACAGAACAGCTAACAGACAAACCGACAGTGTGATACGGAACGTTATGGACAAGTGTAATCCATCTATGAAACAATTAAGCTGAGTTCCGACTCAGCAATTGGCATGCTACTGATTAATGTAACGTTGTTAAAGACCTGAGAGTTCATTCAGTAGATTTACGCTGTATTAGTGAACTAGAATAACAATGGATTCAGATTGTTTTCAAATCTGGTAATTCAGCTGAAAAGAAAACAACTTTGCGTGTAAGTTATACGGTTCAACGTTTCAACCACCTCTCGTGGCCTCCCTCAGAAATGTTGTAATCGAAACAAAATCAACAAGGAAACAGATGCCACATGAAGTTTGCTGGAACTACATCGCACCTGAATTGGTTGGTCGAATTGTTTGTACATTAGGTGGGATGGAGATGGATGCAAATAAGGTCCGTATTGCCTGATGTTTTATCCCAGTTTGTGCAGTGGTCAATATTACACTTCGGCGTAAGAAAGTAACGACAACATTATATGAAGCCAGATGGCAAGTTTCATTGAAGATGTGTTAGGGGAGTAGCATCGCCATTTAAGTGATACTCTCAGTCGATGTATACAAACATGGGTTGACAAACATTCTGCAATTTTGTCGATATCGGTGGAGGAGAACGTTCATGAAGTCCATACAGACTGGGTCTGCAGTCTACAGTGAAAGTGCCAACTTTGTCGCAGACCAACCGTGAACTCCGTGCTGCAGGAATGCACATCTTTCGAACAAAATCATTCCAGGTGATTTTGTTCACAGACAAGCAAAAAAGTGGAATGGATCAGATCCAGCCGGTGTGTAAATTCGAATTCTGTCATTCAATGATGGTTTCTAATTCAAACTTATAACAACCGATTGAAGATATATATTTTTTTTCCCACCTCTGTTCATCTACGAAATACCTCTCCTCCTTTGGAACCACTTGTGTCTGCATTTAGAGAATGTCTCTATTTCACTGTCATTACCGGTACTGTTGAGTGAATAATATCGTTTTTTCCACAAAAACTTGTGGCGGGTAAAGGTTGACCTCGAGTACACGCTTACTATGACGTGCTCCCGCTATAACAGATCCCGAGGACGAACTGTATCGTTTGCCACACTGTGAGGCTATTTAAGAACTTCATCTCGAGGATGTTTGTCTTCAGCTGCCACTTAATGACTTATCATGCGCTGTAAAAGTGGCTAATACACCAGTCAGATTGTATCGTTACATTCTTCTGCCTTGTGGTCTGACTGATTCACAAGCTATATTCCAAAATGTCATGATAACAACCAACACAGAATTCCATAGCAGTGAAACCAATCTTGGTGTTGCTACTACTCATTCTCATGACAAATCTACCGATGAATATCGCGTTTCCCATCTGTGAACGCAATATTTGACTTCAAGATGACCAGTGACCAAAAGAAGTGTGATCTTTCAGACTATTTTATAATAAACTTTGGTTGTTGTTGACAACCATGGTCGCAGACCAGACTTACAATATTTCGCGTCCGTTGGTGAATGCATCATCCCCAACCAGCCTAGATGAGCTCCATTCTGTCTGTGGCGTCGTTCAATTTCATTCACGTTATATTCAAGATTTTTTTCAACCTCTCAATACTCCGTCTGATACTACATCCATGTAAAAAGTGTATGAGAATGCTCGCTGAACCTCAGATATACGCTTGTTAAGGCTGACAAACAATGGTTCCTTGTCAATTCGGACGTCGTATGGTTGCCAGACAAACACTGTTAAATCGCTCCTGGCGATTTAGGATAATTCACTCAGGAACACGTGTTTGACAATTCCAATAATATTTACCCAGAGGGTCGGGTTAACAGGACTATCTGCCAAGTGCAAAAAATGTCAGAAAAAGCGATCCAAATGATGAGAGCTTATACGGTACTCTTGAGTCAAATCACAACAAAGATATTTTCTAACCATGAAATATGAATCAACCGGATATACAAACTACCCAACAAGGGGGTTCAAAATGGGACAATTAAGCACGTCTTCATTAACAGCCACTAGTCAACGGGAAATTACCTCATTAAAACTAAAGGGTATAGATGAAGGTGTGAACATGTCAAACAGATAGAAAATGCTGGTTATAAAAAGGAACAAAGTATACATTTTACGTGTAGTTATGGTGAACAATTTGTCACGGACGTTTACTGCACACAGCAAACACAGATGAAGGCAATTTAAGCATAGGCTTTCTACAAACAAACCAAACACAGCTCAACGGATTTATCGTTCCGCATCATACCAGACAAAAGACGACAAACGTACCAGACGAACTTAAATCCAATAAATACCACTATTTATTAGCATATCAGTGCATTTCCAGTGACACCAGGAGCTTTCAACATGTGAGCCTCCACGTCATCAACGACGTCGACCATTTCACATACTTCGGAACTTCGCAGGTCTACTTATATTCTTCATGCAAATAACGCCTTGATTGCCGACTCCAGAAAGAATTTTCGTGATGTCTTATCACTTCGTTTTTTGGAATGAAAGATTCTACTTGGAAGCCGTCCATGTTGCAGATAGCCCATTCATTCGTTTGCAACCGTTTTCACTCGGTTACATTTGTTCGTCTTTGCTTTCAGGCTGGACGTTTGCCAGTTTGGTCATCCCTATGGTTGATATAACACTCGTTTTGCGCCCGCTTTTAGTGTCAGGAATCCAGCGGACACCCTGACGTTTCGTGTAGTATATCCACATGTTCCATATGGTTATAACAGAAGTGATAAGGCCAATCAGCATGGTTAGGCCTTTGTTGCAAGGTTTTCCCTTGTATTTACTAACCGTCGTGGGTGAAAACGGGAAGGTGCAATGCGCTTATCATGTCCGGTCCACTAAAGTTAGTAGATGTCCCTATCCAATCCAAACATTTGACTCAATTTCATGGAAATTTGTGTAGTTTTCCTTCGCAGCTATTAACATGTTAATCGTGCTGAATGGCCAACGAAATTTATGCCGGCTCTAAGATATGTCGTGGAAGTACTTCATTTTTTGAACGATCAAAGAACAGCAGCCATGTCCACATCCTTCGTTCAATAAAAAGTGATTTTTGTTAACTCCATATTGTACTGACATGTCCACTATCAGTATGAGGCGTTAACAACGTAGGTGCACCCATGGATATGAAATGACCACACGGGGCATACAGATATCCAACACTTTCTTCAAAATGCATGAGCCGCTGGTGTCACAACTCAAATGCCTTTAGGCGAAGTCAATGAATTTCTGCCTCAAGTAAACTTCTCATCCATGAGGTCACCATAATTGAAAAGTAATCCACGGTGCAAAACGTAAAGTCTGTTAGCACACACTTCGTTCAAGCAACTGACAGTCTGAATGTGAAACGGGTTGTTTAGTTCTCAGATTTTTTAAAACTACAGTGTCCCCAGCACACAACGAAACTGTCATCGCAATAGGACCAGTGTGATGTGAACTTGTTCGCAGCCCGGTGTGTTGCGAGTTATATCGAAATTCCAAACAACACACGGTGAGAACAATAGTATGTTTATCAGTTCATACCGTTATGTTTGATTTTCAAGAAACACAATACTCGTTTGCATTCGTCATACTCTTATTTGACAGTCCCTGAATATTTTGTGAAATGTAAGTCAACACACTAAATAGGGATGAAGGAACTAATTTAACTGCAACGATCAATACGTGATATTTTCAAACTGGTAACCATGCACCCTACTCTCTCAATTCTAGTAAACAATCATTTAAAAATAAGTAAGTAAGCCCAAATCAAATTTCAGTTGGCGAACCATCAACGATATTACTAACCAAAAAACAGAAACAGTTGCAACTAGACATCTCATGACATTTTGAATAAAGCATACAAAAGACTGAGACTACACGATTTACGCTCGAGCAGATTTCGCTACATCTATAATGGTGTTTATTGCAGACGAGTTGAAATGTACAAAATCCCAAACAACGTGACAATCACAAAAGGTCATAGTTCAAAACAAGTTGGGTTGCTACCAAGGCAGCATCAACGTCACAAACAGTTCGTTTTGTATATACAAAATGGAGTGACGGTGTCTCTCCACAACCGCCTCCAAATAT
>LUCH01004097.1:16704-27182 GCA_013368495.1 Paragonimus heterotremus | reverse complement strand
ATCTCTGTCTTTTGTCTCCTCTAAGCGAATTTTCGACGGGGAACGGTTGTTCCACATATCGTTACATGCCTAGAATTCTGAAGTTAAAAGTGGATTCATTAGAGAAATTTCAACATTCTTGAAGGCACAATTGTTGCCGAGGCTCAATTAATCGAAATTGCGCGCAGAAAAATCATCTTTGGTATGGACAGAAAATTTCAGTGTGCATGGAATTGTTTTGATTGTTTCTTGAATATTTACGCCTTCATTCGGGAGTATCATAATCGTAATCCATGTGTATTAACGTATTCAAACATTTCGTATCCTTCTAGCTGGCAACAGGGAGGATTTCAAGGGTAATTACGTCTAATGGTTTTTGTGCTATCTGTATAAATGTTTCATGTTTGGTAACAGAATATTTCAGTTTAACATAAGTTAGGTTATATTCTCAAATTGTCAGTGTGCTTATCTAACCAACAATACGTTCCATGCATTATCTTCAAAGCTTTTGCTGAATATCTGCAGGAGCGTAAGTGGAATATGCAATAGTTTGACCTGAACTCTAATAAACTATCACAATAATTGAAACGATATTCTGAATCTTAACCAATATTTTGGTTGCTGCATTTCACCAAGTTCATGATGGTCTTCTCGAAAATGACTTTGTCACTAGTCTTTACTGCTAAGTCATTACTGCGCTGAGCCATTTTTCCATTTATCGGGCTGTTTTCTTGTTGCTCTTAAGCTTTCCAGTTGCAAACATGAGACTCTGCTTGTTGTGACCGTAGGTCAGTGTCAAATCAAGGATTGGTTGATTACGCGGCCAAATGCGTTAACGTACCTACTCCTTTCTGCCGTACGGTCTTTGTTGGTATGTACGCCGTGGGTCATGGGCAAATGAATATATAAATACATCCATGGTGCAAGAATATTTTGACTTGGTACATTGAATATACAAATGTCCCATATGGCTCGCTAATTAGATAATAAACCATATGGTGGATGCGATCAATAAGAAATGTGACATTACCACAACAGAAGAGACGAGCTTACAAGAACGAACAGGTGCATGTAAGGTCACATAGCATCTCCATCATACTGTAACTATAAGACACAATCCAACCATCTTGTACATACTGCAATCACCACCTGGCTAAACGATACTTCACTTGATAATCTGTGATTTATTTGAGACGAATTGGTGTATTCATATGAATAAATTTGCTTATAAATAGGTTTGAGAGAATTTACTGAAATTGTGTGATATTAATTCATGTCCATGTTAGTCTTGTACGAATAACGCGTAAAATTTCTGTTCACCGGTACTCACCATTTTCAGACGCCAAAGAAATGCAAACTCGTAAGCTGGACTAAAAACCGCAATGCCAGTTGCAAATTACTCACACAATCTGCACACTATTTACTTAATTTGGATTCACCAATCATAGTTCTCCTTCAGATTTTATCAATATACCTGGTGATTTCTTGTTCACAACTAAGCAGACGAGGTTCAGATGATAGGCGGTAGAACAGCAGCACGTAGATTCGGATCACACATTTTATATTTGGTGAGGAAAATCAACCAACCAAGTGGTGACATAATACGTGGTACGATTGTCTGCGTGTCCATAACCTGTCTATCTCGAAATGTCTGTCTTATATAAATTGCATGTTTTACGTTTGCGACTGATGAGATTGGACGAAATGTTAACATATCGCAACACATGTCTTCTTTCTGCGCTGATGAAGTTATTAAAGGGAGCCCAGTGTTTCAAGTGATTTACGTAAAAGAAGCCAGAACGTAGAAAATAAAGACAATTTATCGTTCTGCCCCTGTGATATTTTGATCCGAGGAGCAAGTCATTTCTGCTCCATAATTGTTTATCTTGCACAACATTTGTGTGAAGATGGCGGCTGGGTTAAAATTTACAGCATGAACAAAATATTTTATTGACCAGTTGGATGGAACATGTCGAATTCATACACTAACAAAATTTCTGTCTTTTGTTTGTTCTGTATTCTTCATCAGACCTCGATGTGTACCGCGAAGTTAATCGCAAGCTCTAAAGTAAATGTATACTTGGTTTATTCAAATAACCACACGACTTATGTAAAGGTCAAATTTCTCCATATAATCTAAGACTTGGTTCATAGCACATCGTTATTGACTGAATTTTCCTGGTTGTAGTTACTGGACCTGAAACCTTGCTCACCAGACTTAGAATACTTTCGGAGAACCGACCTTAATAGGCTACACGTTGCTGAGCGGAATTCGTGCTCCGGTTTTCATGTTTATGGGGCGAAGCTGCAACCCAAGACCATACTAAAATCATTAAAGATATGCCTAAATCAGCATAAATATACATCTACCCACAACCTCGTTTGACAAATTTTTATCTTACCCGATCACTTCTAGAGAAGTATAAATAGAATTACTGTGCTCCGAAGAGTCCGTTGTCTCATGTATAGGACATCTCAATGCAGATGAAACTTATGATATTCTGGAAATTGTGAAATGTACCGACTGGAGTAAAATATTTAGTGTCGAAAGTGTTGCACCACAGAAAGCAGTGTAAATTGAACGATACAGTTATTATTCCCTTGTTCTAAGTGATCACAGACCCAACCCATTTTGTCCGTGTAAACAGTTGAACGTTCAGCAATATGTGGTAATTTAGGTTATACATAATAAGTGATCGAATTTCATTGAATTGTTTTGTTACAGGTTGCGAGCTGTCCGCATTAATGCTCTGATGATAATGTTTTTTGTTTTACAGTGGTTGGGACATCTTCAGAAAATTAGTTTGTTTCCCACACATGTCAAAGCAACACTGCTGATAAACACTAAGGTGTAACACACATTCTGATTGAAATACAACCTGCGCAATTAATAAGTCCATTGTTCTCCTTGATTGGGATTATGCTGTTAACGATTCTGAGTTAAACCTAAATAAGCGTTATCGTCAGTTAATGCCGCGCCTTATTTTTGAGTTTATGTTTCATGGTTAATAAGTTGCACGAGTTTCTAAGACTTTCTCATGGTCACTTATTTCCTCTCTGATCACATTCAACCAAGGTCGTGAGTTGGGATGATGATTGCCTAACTGTTAACGCCCATGTAGTCCACGCTTTCTACCAGTCGACTTTCCTACTCACGCTGGTTACCGTTTATTTCTTTTATGCCGTTATAATGTAGACTCACTCATTTGGTTAACAATGTTCATTACAATTCAGCTTGATCATTGTTCAACAGGATTCATAAGGTTAATCTCGCAATAGTTTGGTATCACCGTTCAACATCAAACGTATCGACAATCATGAACTCAAGCACATGGGGGTCTTCAACTGAACGGTCGTTTCCGTACACCTGTTGTTTCGTTCACCAATCATCGCGACCCTCATACATAACATATACTCATAACTATTTTCAAATAGAATACGGGAGAGTGCGTAGCGATGCTTCAATTGTGAAATACCCTGTGGCTGAATCAGTAGGTACACTGGGATCGATCACGATCGGAATCGAAATTTGAAACTAACCATGAACCTGTTATGTTGCCCAGAATCCATATGATCACCTACCTTGTCGTTAACTTTGCCTGTGTGTCGTTTTGTTTTTTGTCCTTATGAGTCAATGTATAACGGCACTTCTAGTCTCCACGACAGTCCGCCGACCTCCATGTGATACACATGGAGTGACTGGATGATAAACAAGGCTATTTTGGGGAAGAACCAAGTCGATTTGAATGCCTTATCAAAGATAACCATCAGAAGTTGCGAATATATATGTGCCAACCGCGCACACATGGACGTAGGCCAATGAATACATTCTTTAGAGGCTGTAATTCTCCAGGATGGACGTCGCTTCAGGAGCCAGCAAGACGTCAAAACGAAATGCCCATAGCGTTAGGCTGGCAACGACTTCTATGAAATCTGTCATCTGAGAACGAAGTTAAGTTTGGCTGTTTCGACCTAGCTCTCTTCTCAGTGCTCTGTGAATAAATGTATTGCTCTGACTGGTGGGCTATTTTTCGTTTCTCATTGTATTGGTGACTTCGTCCCCCATCGGTTTACAGCCTCCTGTCTAATCAATTGACTACAACCGACCATCTTGGTTTGCTATTGGTTCTCGAATTTTCTTCGGACTCCATGCTAACTTTTTCCCGGACAACCGCATTTTTGATCCGTTCTGCTGTGGATGAATCCGGAGCCTAGTATCAACACGACATTCGATAACAGAGGGATATGGTTGAATAAAGCACGTCTTGTGCATTGTGAAGCAAAATGTCAGGAATATCATCGCATGATATGCCAATACTCCCGTTAGAATGTTCTCAGTTTGATCGTAATTATTAATTCCCAACTCATCATTACGTAGTCCCCGATGACAATCGACCTCCCAACCTGATTCTTCAAATCAACCTCATGCCCGAAAATATGTTCTCCAACGTGCCACATGTTAAAATCTGCCGTTACATTCTTCAACAGCGCTGTTAAGTCCACCAGTCATACATGAATAATAAGATTGAGAAGCGAAGGATACATCTGTATGCAATACAACCTACGCTCTAATTTCATGGAGTTTATCTGTGGGGATATTCTGTGGATCACTGTCTCAGCCATCGTTTGTATCAATAGTACTGGAGATGTCGTTAACCTCATCTCTTCCAAGTATTATCCGGTTGAAGTACGTCTAGTTTGCAGAAATAATTTAGTCATGTCCGTCAAAACTGAACAGCACGGAGACTAAATCTCGTTGTGCAATATTCCCAGAAGAACGAACCAAGACTAATCTTGTGAGACATCGTTATCAGTCATCCTATGACAAACCAATCAGTGAGTTGCTCGAAGAGATAGCTAGTACAGAGTGGCCACTCGATAGAGAACATTTGATTAAACTGATGTAAAAAAGTGCAGCATAGATATGAAGTATATTCACAATGGTGGAAACTTTGACCGATTACCATCAGTGAACCTGGTTACTAACCCTCAAAATCTGGAAAATATGGACTGTTTCGATAAAAAAAATATTCTCATACAGAAAGCAGCTCCTTCACTCAATCTTCGTAAGCCAAGCATTCATCGGCGGCTGTTCACAAAATAATCCAACATAGAACTATATATGTGGATACGCAACCCAAACCCTGTTTACTGTATCTCACTATAGGAGTTAGCTCTTATCGTGACATCCCACACATTGCACATCGAGTGCGTGCCGTCGAGTTTTTTCAGTAGTAGTGAGGGAGCCGATACATTTCAAAATTTTCCCACAAAGCCATCAGCAATAGTTTATTGGATGTTCTTATTGTCGATAGAGATGATTACTCCGAAATAATACAGCACGTAGTGGGGATAGGACTGAACGAATATCAGTAATCTTACTGAAAGCAAAATGCAACTTCAGTGTATATGCGAAAAAAACTGAATAAAATGACACATTTGTGTGTATGAGTTACCTGTGCTTCTAAAGCTAACACCAATCTGCTGATACTGTCAGCTGCGCGAAAATACTCGTTGATCAATGTGCTCAATGCTTTAACCTCAAGTGTAGTTACGCCGGTCTCAACATTAGTGTCAGTAAGATAGCGGATTGTTGATGTGTGAAAATCTAGAAACTAGACTATTTGTGGCAACTCTGCTGTTACTGTGAACTAAATTATCCTGTTCGTTGATTGTCTAACAATGACAGAAACGATGGCATCGTCGGATGTGTTCAACATATTGCTGATGATGCTGTTGTGTTCCAGAACGCAACGGCAATTGTTAATGAAAAGCAACGAATAGGCTATGCAAGTTTCGTACTGGGCATGTAGTAAACGGATATTGTCTTAAAGCATGGTGTGCGAATTTATAATAAGAACTATGGTAAAATGTAGACAAGCATGACTTCACGTCAGCAATTCAGATTGTTAAAGTCCACATGTCCGTTCAAGAATAACACATGGCAAGTTCGATGTTTATACTAAGTGCTATTGAATGTATCGGTATGGAATACAACTGTATCAAATGTATGCTACATACAAGTGACTCAGACCATTTGTGTGTTCAGTCGCTTCGATGTGAGCCATTGTTAGTGATTGAAAATGACTATTATGCATTCCTGTTCACAAGTTATTGTGATAGAGCAAGCAAACTTTTCAATTCCAGACAATTCAGTATGCGCTCCTATATGTCATGCAGCTCGCGTTGTTTGTGTCGTAAATTCAAAGGAAACGGTTCTACGATCACATTGAGAGAACGAAACGAAACTGACAACGTCACGTGAAAAAAGTGGCATTCGTGATAACAATCTATATACCCGAATAACCGATGGACCCCACAAAGTTCAACAAATATCCTAATGGGCTAGACAGATTCATTGTAAGTGTTGCATCTACCTTTTGACGATACACAGTCATCGTGATGTGCACGGCAGAAAATCTTTTAACTTGGTCGCTTCAATGATGTTCACGTTAATCAATGATCCACAGTTATGATTTTGTATTTAACAGTCTCGCGTTAACTGGTTGAAATATGTCACCTAGTGTAATGCAAATTTCTTAAGTTTGATAGTGATAGGAGTGACATTTATTTCTTCGTGCTTTTTGTTGGTTGGTCAGTAAGACAGGAACATAACGCGAACATTTTATAATGACGTTCAGTAACTGTATACTCGGTCTGATACAGCCACAGGTGAACTTATAACGCACAACACTAAGATGGGTTCAGATTATGATTGCAGTAGCGATACATCAACGGAAATAATCTGATTTTATCAGGATTTTGAACGAAAGCTCGTTGGTGGAGAGTTTACTGTATTTTCTATGTGATTCTTGCACACATAACAAGAAATTAAAATTCCAGAAAGCTAGAGTTTAAAAATTGACATTCAGGAAGGCATGACATTGAAATAACTGGCTTGGAAACATCAGGACAAACGAGTGAATTTGTTATATGAGAAATATCATAGCTGAAATCAGTGTTCTGGAATATGATCCTGACGGAGAAGAAGTACTTTGAAAGCTTATGTGAAGAATACACATTCCTAAAAACCAAAGCACAATACTTTTGAATTTGACGAATGGTTTAGTTTAATATGGCTGACCTTTTCGCACTACATACGTAACACAACTGACTGATCACATTTCTTCTACAAGTTGGTTTGTGTGAGACATTGTGGCGATCGCATACTCAAAAAACCCGTACACAATCCACACACCTTTCGGTTATTGGTATGAGTTTGGAAGGGTAAAGTTGTATGCAAGTATGTTACCTCCTGTTGCTAGGCTTGACGACATAAACTACAAGACGACAAACGCACTCATGATGACATTTGGCAGCATAGACCAACCATACCTTCTTCTGGTAATATACAGCACGGTAAGGTTATCCTAGACGTCTGAGGTGAGCTTCATTTCTGTGCAACGAGTGTACTATAGAACACGATACAAGCAGCGTGCATGCTGATTATAATCCTTTGTATTGCTATAAGATACGATCCATAGTTACCTTCAAACAGGAACCACTGAAAGGCGTACTGATCTGACAGCCAATGGGAACGGACTATCAAGAATGAGTCATGCTTCGAAGTTCCACGTTTCACTAGACAATGAGTGGCAAATCAAACACGTCTCCGGAACACGTGATCACCGTTTTTGCACAATATGGTCCTAATCAGCTCGAAACACCCGGATAAGCCATGTGCGCGGACGGAGGCGCCGACTCGTACATTGTTTTCAGGGGTGATATCGTGGGTACAAATGACAGAAACAGGTTGGAAGGGGTGTGCATTGTGAACTCAACCGACTGTTCCGCTTTTGGCTTGTTCATCTCCTTCAAATTCCAGTAAACGGTTCTTCACAATGTAAATCCACTTGAGCTGTTTTGCTCAACGACCTGGAGAGAACTGACTGATTTAGTTGAAGCCATGATCAACATAAATGTGGAAGGTTTGTTCGTCGAAGTTCGGCGAAAAATTTCAACCCTGACAAGGAGCGTACCAGTCACCAACTTAGGTAGCGTTAATGAATGAATAATTCAGACTTGCATATCAACGAAATCGGCGTTCTCATCACAACCAATCGCATTATTTTAGTTGTCACGGTCATAGCTTCTTCAAAAGAACAAGCCCTTGGGGATTCAAGTGTGATGAGCTAATTGACACAGAGATCTGCGAAGTGGATATTACTCGATGGGTGTCCTTCCGATCCAGATGCGACTGAACCAGTCATTTGTGCTGAATAACCGAATGTTTCACTTGATTGGATGAAAGTATCTGTGAACAATTCGCTTTTATAACCACGGTTTATTCGCTCAATACCGTTATGTGATATGAAATCGAATCTTTCGAATTAGCCCGATAAGGGACTTTTCTAACATGTTTTTCTTGTCTGTTTCGAAATATATTAAGGTTCGGTGATAGCTGAATATCAAATACTACGGTCGTCGGCGTTCAGTTCGTTCAACTGGTAGTAGAGTGATTGGTTCATTGCACATCGCAATATGTTTTCCATTCTCCCCTCCAGATGAACCCCCATCAAGCTGCTGCTCAACTGATGTGAGCGAACGATATGAGAGAATTACAGCGGACGTTGCTAATTAAGCCCACTAGAATCTGTGGATGTATCAAAGCTAGTCCAAAACAGAAATGTCACCAAAACAAAGCGAGCTGCAGTGACGTTTTTGAGGCAGTGGTCAAACGTTATCGAACGGGCTTATCGGTAACAAAAACCAGCGTTTGAACAGTTCATCAATCAGAAGAAGAGTTATATAACAAGTCTGTTGTTTTAGCTGAATGTTCACTTAGCAAATGTTGATCGAGCGTCAGTCGATAAACATGGGAAAGTGGTAAGTTTGTTCTCTCCAAGTAGTACAACTAGTTTGTTGATTTGTAAAACTGTCGTTCAGTAATAGAAAGGCACTTACACTTGTTGCACCATCTGGATCACTTGAAGTAATCCTAGCGTCCTCAAACAACACCCACTTTGAAGGACATCTGGGACGCCCATGGACTACTGTCCACATGAATGCTTCCGGCAGTTGGACAGGTCTGTCTGTGACTATGTGGCTTGGTTATTTCAGTGCTCGTCTTGTTGAGTGGACTCAAAAAACTGAGAGAACGAACATCACAATACAGAAATCGGTTTGTCCACAGAAAACACCGCAAACGGAACAGGTCCATTAAAGTGACTGCCGAAATAATGGCGAAACATAAGCCTGCAAGTGCACTACATTTTCTAGTAGGAAATGTCATGGACGTTTTTGATAACGTGAATCCTCACGTCGAGTGCCTGTGTTCAAGACAAAATATGTATGCTGTTTTCTTAGATGTGGTGGCTATAGCTGAATGCTATACATCACACTGGACACCGCTGGAAATGCGTGATGAGCAGCATTGGTATGCGCTTAGGTATGCACTTAGGTCTGACGCGAAAATTCATTCTTGGAACAACTGTGATAGCATTGTCATGTTCACACACTCTCCTTGGAATTAAGATGTGCAAAATGCTTCACTCTCGATTCCGTAGGGTAACCGTGTTACACTTCATTTTTTGTGCATCATACGCTTTTGTTTGCACGGTGCGCTGTTGGTACATCCATTCTTTATTCAATCACACTTCCGTTGTGAGAATCTTAGTAAATGTTTATATGCAGTCACAATTATGACCACCAACCGGTTGTGAAGTGGTGGCCACTGTGGTGAAAATTTATTTGATTCACCGCTCATCCAAATCCCGACATAATAAAAGATCTGAACGTCGCATTAAGGATACTACATCAGGAATGGAAAAACGGTCTCAATCTTATGCATTCTATAGTTTGTTCATTTGTTTGTTCTGTATTGCACAATTGAACGTTTGGTTTGTTACTTAATATGTGCTAACACGACCAGCCAATAGTAAGCTGTGATTTGTTTGGTACTTTTGTGAGTCTATAGATTTGGCTTCATGTCTCTTGAACATGAACTGCATATTGCAACCAGTAGGATGTCTTCTCTTTATTGCTTTCCTGAGAGGTTTCAATCGGAGCACCATTTCTGGGGATACTTGAAGTCCATAATTCCAAGTCTTTCAGCTACCTTCCAACTTTTCACGCTGGGTAACTTCACGAAGAAAAGTGAATGTAACTTTAGCTTTGGCTTGTTTGTGCCTCTAACCATGATCATTTTTCCCGTTACACTGGCCACTTAAGACGCGTTTGGTGGGCGACTGCAGTGCGGAAAACATTTACGTTTGACCCATTTGTTAGTATGATGGTTGTATGTATACTGGTTAGCTTGTTCACTCGTCTGCTGGTGGAATCCAATGAAGAAACTCCAGTCTGTCTGGATCTCCTGATAACAGAAATATGGTTGTGGATCGGTCAGTTTACAAGTTGATAAAGTACGCTAGGAGTACTCTCCTTAGCTCGGAGAGCATAAGTTTTGAATTGAAAAGGTAAGCAAACATGCAACTGAAACATCACATAGTTTGAAGTCATAATTCAAGACTATCAGTTATGACAGATGTGACCAATTCAGA
>LUCH01004097.1:0-15061 GCA_013368495.1 Paragonimus heterotremus | reverse complement strand
TTTCGCCCTCATTAGAGAACGTCAGCAGTGCGTAACATCGACACTGTCGGGACTATTGCCGGCACTACTGACGAGCTCTAATGAGAGCGAAACTCGAGTCTACTGCATGTTTGTTAGTAGTTCAACTATTAAGTAGAATAATCACTTGCACTCCAACCCATATATTCGGACTTCCAGTTTGTTACCGCACGAACTCAACAAACCACAATTGTCAGGTGTGAAAAGGGGCTTCTCGTACATCTTCATCAAGTTGTTTTAGGTATAATAATATCTTTTGACCTGGCATAGAATGAGGGAAACGTATGTTGTAAAATACGTCAACCATTACATTTAGTCAAAGCTGATATGGTGTTTCTAGTCCACATGGATGATTGTTTGTCACATTGTAGTATACTTCCTAAAATTGCGGTCACAATTTTTCTCAGTTTATGTGTGTTTTGCAGATGGCGTATTCATCAAGCAGCATTAGTGAAACACCGCGTGAGCACTAATGACGTTTGAAATTGATTGGGACGGATGAACGAATCAAACTACTAGGTGACGCCAGTGATGAAATCACATTTTCAAATTATTCTCCATTAAGTAACCTTATGTTGGAGTGTATTGAGCAATAACGAGATATCCGTCTGATGGAATCATTGACCATACATAGATAATACTCACTCTACAATTGGCTGACATTACATAGCCGAAATCAACTGTTGTATTTGATTGGATGAAGCATCAGTAGAACTGTTTGGTTGGCATGAGAGAAGAGCTTCGGCCGAGTTTACTTAGTGGTTATTTTTTGAGATCTTATATAGTGGTGGAGGTGATTAAGTAGGCAACTTCTGTTCTGATGCCATCCAGATAATTCCCAACAATAATATGCGTACGTCTATTTGTTCGATAGGCACACTTTACTGTGCGACGAAAGCAAATTCATTATGGCACGAGCGTTATCTGTTCGCGAATAGTTTTAGGACTGGTTTATGAAACTCTTTATGATCATTGGCTGTGGAGTGCAACGAATCGTGGACGAGGCCAATATTTGGAACTCGAAAAGGGTCCAGTATTTAGCTGGATCCAACCAAGTGACAGAGACGCTACATCCAGACGCAAAAATATTTTCAACCATAAGAAATTCAAAACGACGATGGAGGTCAGATTTGTCCCATTGGTACACACTTTTTGTCTCATAGCAATTTCTGGATGGTGCAGACAATCGTAGTGCAACGCGTTTCACACTGGACTCTACCAATTCTGTTGTGAGTCATTGGAATTTTATCACTGATTATCAAGTCAAAACTTGATATTCGAACCTATCAACATGCGGTCTTATTTTATTAATCCAATCAGAAGCCAGATGTTTAGCAGTCGGTTCTTCTCGAAGTGCAACAACACTTCCGAAACAATCATCGAAACAACAGTATAGTCACTGTTCAGTTTGTTCTTATGAGCAGGTGGATAATGGTGTTGTAAGACTGGAGGATGTATGCCACAACTAACCGTTGATTAACTTGCATTCAAAAGAAGCCTCGCATGTTCCGTATGTGTTATAAGACCTTTAGCGGCATGTAGTCGATCAGAATGGAAACCAACGTCTATGTTACTTTGAAAGCATCCTCACTTACAAAACTGTTATTATATGCAGAGAATTACTTAGTATTCACAGTGGTTTATTTCATGGACGTTGATATAGAATGGTTCAGCAGACGAAACTATTCCTGTGTATGCCATACATGAAATTACCTAACTGGGCTTACTTAACGCGTTATCATGTTGAAGCAACTTTTGAAGATCACTCACGATGAGGTTCATAAATGGTCTGCCGTTTGACCACTTTTCGAGCAGGATGGATGTGACCTAACACGATGTGTGTTATCACAGCGACTGAGACAAAAATATGTGAACAGACTCAACTGGAAACCACGAAACCCATATCAGCTGATTTTCTGATCTAACGCTGAACATAAGTGTACCCATACACTGATCTGAATTGCAATCTGACCACACCCGATCCATACACAAACCGTTAGAGTAGTGAACTTCCCAGTGGGTGAATCCTACTAATTGTAAGCTTGATAGCTATACAACAAGCTTCGTACACAATCCCCAAGCAACCCCACGTTTTTTATGGCCATTCGATTATGTCAAACTATAATTTCCCTAACCGCAGGAAATGTCTACTTGTAGCAACCTTGTTGATTTGAGTACTTCAAAGAGAGTGAACTGCTCAGATGGCTTGGACCTGTCAATTGACCGGCATAATATATCGAGTGGACAAAAGTGGCACCACATGAGCAAACAACTGCTTTATCCTTGCCGCCCACTTTATCCCGAAAATCGTTCCCGTATTCCAACAGAATTAATATAAGGCCAAATATGTGAACAGCTGTTTATGTGTAAGCGTCCTTGTTGTGGACATGTACGTGAGAATAATACATGTGGATTACAACAAGTTCCATAAGTCATTAGAATTCACAGAAGTAAGGCGGATTACATTCCATTGGGAAAGGGCTGAAGTGATAGTGAATTCGAATGAGTGACCCATTGAGGCAAGCATTCACTGATAGTGTCCACGCACGTGGACCAGATACATGCTATCACTAACGCATATTACGATTGTCTGGCCATGTTCATGTTAAGAAGAATTCATGGTTGGGGATCAGGTGAATAGTAAACTTATCCATTTATGGGTCACATTTTTGCACAATCCAAGAAAACGACGCCAGCACATCCCATTTGATGACCGCCTTATATGATGCACACCATTTGTATCAGCACCATCGAGGCATACACATAAATCGTGCAGAGGATAAAAGGAAACCCAACAGTCTTGGCCGCAGTTGGAACAGTCCAGGCGATGAGCGGATTATGGAGTGGAGGAGCGATCGCACTGCGTTGCTAACACTACTGTTATTCAGCAGTGAGGCACTAGCAAGTATTTAGGCATTAAAGTAGTCACGCGAAATCCGCAAAATAATAAACATTGAAGTGCACTGTGACATGAGATTGTTTCTCGGTACATGCAAGAAGTGCACATTGTCTGTCGTTGCAACCTTGTCGTGCAGGGACCGGTGGTGTATATGGTTGAATGTTTGTTTGTTGTCATGATAAAACACACAATGGATGTATTGTTTCCTTAGGAAGTGACCGTTTCTTACTAGGCGTTCTTGGCTTACAACGCTTGTTTCAAATTACAAAACGGGTTACTGACTAATATTTAAAAAAACCAACATTACGGTGCGAGATGTCTTGTGCACATCTCACTGTTACTATGGCGAAGTTAGTACAATCAATATATAGCAAACAGGCATAGCAATAATGGTGAAGGATGCGGGCGTAATATGCAAGGTCACGATGATGGAGACTCAAAAACAAGGCATTTGGATGACGCAATATGAGGCTGATAAGGACGGTTATGTTACAAGGTCCAGTGGTCATGGGCAGTTAAGTGAGATGCATGGTAGAAAGTAAAACAAAACGTTCAGAACAATGGTTCATTTCAGCCATCGAATTGAAAATGTTAAGTGTCATCTACGTATCATCGGCAAAATTCCGTCTGCTGAATTGTTGCTTCGGCCTGTTGTTCAAGATAGCACCTTTACGAGACGGGTCATCTAGTATGTGGTTATACTGCATTTCATAACATATATCACCCTAGAACAAAACAAAGCCTATGATTTGCAGAAGCTGTTGTCGTTTGTTGAACCAACCAGGTGCTATGTGTCCAGAAACAAATAGTTATCAATTTATCCATTATTTGTTTATCTTATATCACTTTCAAAACTTCCCATTGCTCCGAACGTTTTGTTTTACATTCTACCATGCATCTGTTCAACAGTTTTGTTTCCAGTCCAGTTTAAAAGTGCTTATTAACATTCCCTCCATCCTTTACTTAACTGCTCATGACCATTGGACCTTGTAACATAACCGTTCTTATCAGCCTCATGTTGCGTCATCCGAACGCCCTGTTCTTAAGTCTTGATCATTCCGACCTTGCATATTACGCTTGCATTCTTTACCATTATTGTTATGCATGTTTACTATATATTGAATGTACTAACTTTGCCGTAGTAACAGACGCGATATGAACGAAATATTCGTGCACAAGATATATTGCACCATACTGTTGGCCGTTTTTAAATCTCTATCGTGAAATCACAACTTAATGATTCTTCCAACGTCATGCCTGACCGTCTTTTTCCAAATGAAATTCGACAGTTGAATTACATCTCCCAGTTCACAACACGCATACGGTATATCGCGGGGGAAAAGAACGCCAAAAGTTGTAATCGAAATTCAACCATGCTGGATAACGAAGCAAAGTATACGAATCGCGAACCACAACTAACCCACAATAACACAGAACGTATATTGCTGAATTGTTTGCATCAAACAATTGTGCAATATATTGAAATGATAAAACAATTACATAACGGAAGGAGACATAGCATGTAAGTCATGTTCATCATTTTCGCCACACCTTGAATGGGCGTTCAGAGATTTGTAATTCCGTGGTAGTCTGGACTCCAAACGTTCAAATCTCCTGACTGTCCGTTCTTAAAATGTTCCGTTTACTTCAAGAATAAGCTGTACTTCAGTAACGTCGTTTGCTTCCAATGTTGCAGGAATATAAAGAATGGACACGTTAGAAGTCAAAGCAACATGATTTCTGTCAACAGACTAACCTCTGGAATTGAACCCAACCCGATCAACATGTATTTGATGACAGGAAAGGTCTTTTAAGTCAAGAATATCAACCATGCGATTTGCGTGAGAAAAAAAACGTATAAGGACGTGAATCGTGCCTTTGAAAAATTTAACATCAGCTGTTCTTGCACAGTCAAGACTTGTACGCAGAGAACAAGATTTGAAGGGAATCGCGAGACTGTTTCTAGTTACCGAATCTGATGCATTTCTGTACTGCATGAGAAAATGATCGATTCCTTGATCAAGTTCCACAAATGAGTTTGCTGTTAGAGAAGCAATGGCAGACTTCAGTGTGCGTACAAATTTTTCTGCGTGTCCATTGGACTGTGGATGTCGACACCTAAGTTCTTTAATCCATTCCTCCAAGGACGTGACAGTGAACTGAGTACTATTGTCGGTGACCAAAGTAGCAGGTACACCCTCACGACAAAATAGTTCCCGCAAAGCATGTTGCATAAAGCCTGCAGTCGGTGATGAATTGAAAAAACTTCAGGCCATCTAGAGTATGTATTAATAATCACTAGAGCGTAGTATTTCCCCAGAATAGAACTACAGTAATCAGCATGAACTCTCTGGATTGCTTCAAACGTAACAGGCCATGGAGGCTATCGTGATGGTTTTGTATGAATCTTGTGTACAGATTAGGTACAATTCTTGGCAATGTGTTTATTATCTGATTCTAATTTCAGCCACCAGCAAGATAAGCGTGCAGGCGACTTCATCATTTCAAATCCCAAATGTCCGGAATTCAAGTCCGCAAGGATATCAAATATAAGAGTTAGTGGAATGACAACACGATCATCAAAACACAGTAATCCACCCGGATAAATGGGTAAGGTTTCGCGGTGACAGTAAAACGCGGGAAATCTACGTCGTTCTTGTTGTGTCCAGCCACGTCTTGAAGCAGAGATAATAGGACCAGCAAATTTACGAGCATCGCACACAACTGCATCGCTTTTGATTGACAGTAGTTCAACCAGCAAACAGTCATCATTGTCAGAGTTTGAGTCCGGTAATGGAAATCTGGATAGGTAATCAACATGGGGAATGGCTTTTGCATTAGGATGAACGACAGTGTAATTGTAGGAACTGAGGGCTATGTTCCAGCGTTGAGCCATTGCAGCAGATGACTTTGCCAGCGATTTGCCGGGATGTGACATAAATTTTGAGGCATTTTGTCTGTTGCAATAGTGGATGAAAGTCCAAAAAGGTACTTAGGAAGTATTTTAACAGCCCAATATACCCCAAGTGCTTTACGTTGGGTCTGAGAACACTCACGTTTGACTTTAGACAGATGACGTGAAATGCATATAACAGGTCTACCACACTTTTCAAGAACCGCACCTATTCTGGTGGGAGAATCATCGATAATTACAGTTGTATGATCTATGACAGAAAACGATCTTGAAACAGCAGTAGTTTAAAGATGGTGAAGCAAAGTACGGAGCGTTTTTTCTCGTAATTAGCTGACCACTGTTGGTGGATAGCATGTCGAGTGAAGAGGTGGCACATTGAGCGAAATTCGGAATCAAATTGAGTAGTATTGGAGTGCACCCAGAACAGAACGGAGTTCATGAAGGTTAAAGGGTGTCAGTGCATTCACTAATGGATCTAAGCGTTTTAAATTTGGTTTAAAATCATTACAATCAACAATGTAACCAAGGCAAGAGAAAGAAAAAACTGAAAAATTACACCTTTTTGGGTTATTGACTACGTTGTAGTCAAAAAGTCGCTTCAACAGAGAAAGAAGGCGATAATCATGGAAGGGTTCATCGACAACATGAAAAACAACGTAATCTTGATAGGTTTCAATACCATCCAAGTCTTTAGTAATTGTATTTATGACATCCTGGAATACAGCTGGCGAAACATTCGAACTAAAAGGCAGAGAATTCTATCGATGCAATGTCACCATGGTGTCACACTTGGAGTCGTCCGGTGTGACGAGTCAATAGGCGTTATTACTCCTTTATCACACATGGATTGCAAGTCTTCGTGCACAGGTTCTCGCAAACCAAATGGGATGATTCGTCTCTTAAGAAAGACTGGGTCCTCTGAAGCTTCAAGCTTTCCCTTCGTTATTCTTATTTTCCTTGTGGCCTTAGAACAGTCCAATATAAGTCATCTAATGTCAAAGTCGTTCACTGACGTCAGTAGAGAAATGTCCGGAAGTATTAGTTGTAAAATTTTAAGTCCAAAAATAGAAAGACCTGAGCTTTGAACTAAAAATTGAAAATCAATAGGACTAGCATCGGGCAACTTCACCGATACGGTGTAGCAGCTTACAATAGGCAATGAATGCTCAGTGCTACCACGGATGTTAACTTGTGTGAGCTGCGGAATGACATTGGGATAAAACACGGCCAGGTCTGATTGTGAAATTATTGATTCGACACTACTGGTGTCAACAGTAAAACTGTGAATTTCCCCAGAAGCAGACACTAACATTTTCAAAACTTGAGAAGTGTTTAGGGCAAAATAGACACCCAAAGAGAGTAGAAGTGTCATCAGTCAATGGTTGAACGTTCGAATTGGAATTTGTCGTTATATGACATCAAGTCTAGACTTGCGGACCGACTGGATATGATTCAACTTGCCACAACCGAACCACTTTGCCTGTCATTGTGGACATAAATTCCGAGAATGATTGCGTCCACAAGAAGCGCTTTCCACAAATGGTTGTATAACTTAGGCAGATCACTTCGTTTAGAAAACTGGACGCGGTTTGAATGTGTTATCCTCGTTCGTAACTTGTTTTACATAATCATATTGTTCACACGCTTCACGAATAATCTGAAACCTCTGATCATGATGCAAGAGAAGCTTTTGTTGTAACTTTGGCAGGTTATTACCGACAATCAAACGATCACGCAGCTGATCCTCTAACTGGATGGCGTATTCACACTTGGGTTCTTGTGTTTGCAATTGTAAAACGAAATCACGAATCGACTGAGATTCTGATAGAATTAACACGTTGAGCTTGGCTATTTCAGCCACCACAAAATCCATCGGTTTGAAGTGTTGAAGAAAAGCAACCTTCATCTTCTCGTCCAAGTAAGATTTTGAGGCACCAAATGTCAAAACTCTCAAAAAATCTTCCACTTCACGAGCACTTGAATTAGTGAATAATCGATCCATTTCAGTAATCATTGTGAATAGTGCGAAAGCGTAAAGCCAAAAGTTG
The DNA here is from genome assembly GCA_013368495.1 of Paragonimus heterotremus. Lineage (NCBI taxonomy): Eukaryota > Metazoa > Platyhelminthes > Trematoda > Plagiorchiida > Troglotrematidae > Paragonimus > Paragonimus heterotremus. The sequence continues at coordinate 7,182 of LUCH01004097.1, read as the reverse complement.
TAATTGCAATTGAGCCATACAGGATAACGATTGAATGTATGAGAGTTGCGAAACACAGATACACATAACAACACAGAACGTATATAATCGGATCGTACATATCAAACAGTTGTACAAGATATTGGAATGATTGAATAATTACATAACAGTAGGAGACAAAGCATGTCAGTCATGTTGATTACACTTGTCCAAACTTACTTTGAAGGATATACACCTAACTGATATCAGTGATTTGAAAGAACTGGCTCGAGAACAAAAAAACTACTGGAAGTTGTCGCGGTGTCGCATCACCTCTTTGTTCAAACTTGTAACGTCCACAATTCACATTTATATGTCATAAGTCATTTTTGTACACTTTGTATATATCCTCTTGTAACCTTCATCCGTACACTTGTTTGAAACCATCATCATCACTTTTTGAATTGAATCGTTAACACAAAAATAACGGGAGTTACCGCGCATCATCTCTGTCTTCTTTATTCGTGCGGATTTTTGCGCTGGTAAATTGATTAGACGATGAAAATAGTTTAGCTCCGCGTTTCAGCTGATCTAGCGATGCTCAACTTTCATCATCTCGCGTCCCTTGTGGAATTATCTATCGGTCGTCAAACGAACTTGCTCTCTGGTGCTGTTTTTCTTTCTTGTGGTGGTCTGTTCAATCCAGCGAGCCTTGATTCATCTGTGAGTCGTTCCTGTTTCGCCGATACGACTTCCGTTTAACTTGTTCGTTTACCTTTTGAGCTTATCCGCTTCCATTACTACTCTTCTCTGGCATCACCATATTTTGGCCACTTTTATCATTTGATTGATTAGGCCACTACAAACTTCGGGGGTTGCCCTGGCCAGTTGCGAAGGCACAATCACATGCGATACCACGACAGTCAGCCCTCGTCCACTTGTACCAGTAAACTTTAGACGCACCGTTTTTAACAATCTTCACCGCATGTCGTAGCCCAGTATTCTTGCCACCTTTTAGCTGATTTCAGACCGATTCGTATGGCAGAACATGCATAAACTCATATAAGAATGGGCGAGAACATGCCTTGATTGGTAACGTAGCAAAGTCCACCGGCATACCAACACGGTCCCTGGCAAATTCGTTAGCCCCGACGCACGTTTTATCCATGTCCATGTTGACCTAGTGGAGTCGTTGCCGCATTCAAAAGATCGTCGGTATATTTCGAAATGCGTTGACCGCTTCACCAGATGGCCAGTGACAATACCTCTCCCCAACATTAATACCGAAACAGTTGCGCGAGCGTTCATGGATTGGTCGGCCTCGAACTATCGTGTTCGAACGATTGTGACCACTGATAGAGTTACACAGTTTCAATCAGTGCTGTCCGGAGACTTCAACCGCTTACCCGGAGTTGACCACATAAAAACCACTGCATAGCATCCGACAGCAAATGGTTTGGTCGAACGCCTCCATTGTCAGCTGAAGGCTGCTTTGAAAACCCAACTAGAACTCCAGCGTTGGATCGATCAATCACCCCTTGTCGTGCTTATAATTCGGTCGACTATTGAAGAAGACAAGGGTTGCTCGACCGCAGAAATAGTTTACGATACGACACTTCGCCTTCCTGGCGAACTGTTCTACCAGAATAACGCCGGCCAAACTAATTTTGACGCTACCACCTTCGTGCAGCAGTTGAAGTCAATCATGACAAAAATCCGGCCCCAGCCCCCAGATTAAACACCAAACAAGGACAAAAGCACTCCAATCTGGACTTCTGCTGTTTTGTTTTCTTTCATGCAGGCGTTAATAAGGCTCCTCTCCAAAAACCATAATCCGGAAAATTCCGCGTGATTAAACGATTCCCCAACATCTTTGTGATCAATGGAAATGGATCCCACGATACAGTGAGCATTGATAGATTTAATGTTGGTCATGTCAAACACCAGTTAGATTCTCTCATCCTTTCGTATATCGATCCTACTCCCCACAGCTTGCAGTCTATTCAGCCCATGTGTAACGAGCAGCCCGTACCCCCTCAGTCCAACCCGAATACCTCTGTTGATCTTCTCCGCACTCGCTCAGACAGAACGGTCAGACAGTCAACAGTTTTCAAAGAGTATTGTGCTTAAAATTTCCTCATTTTCATCTAACGTTTTCATTCTTCCAACGTTCTACAAAGGAGTGCTATAGGGTATTGTACATATTTTCATATTTCGCTTCATTTTCATTTACTGTCTACACCAACTGTCCTTGTACAAAATGAACATTACTTGTTTGAATTGATTCTACTTTGCAATACACTTTCGATGCGCGCGTCTCGTCTCCTTTGTGCTCCTGTTCTACATAGATCGATATTGCCCAAAATGAGCTATTCAGCGACTGCATTCTGAACTGACTGCTCGCGTTTATACCTTCGTATTGGGTTAGTCCCCCACGAATGTCAATCCCAAAACCGTGATTGTTTTTACCAATGGTTTACTCACTCGTTGTTTACTTATCGAGCGTTTTCTCTTCCCTAACGTTCTAGTCGGGGAGTTATGTAGAATCTGTTATTCTTCTGTTCTCTTGTTACACATTATTCTTCATATACATGTTATGTTCATTGTATATATAAACCAATTGTCTATTGTTTGAATAAATACACACTTCGTTCTCGCGCGCATCGATTTCTGCTTCCACGTGGTCGTTGTTACCTGGAGTTATCTGTGGCGACAGCGGATTTTAATACGCTGGATAAACTAGATCTTCTGAGACTACTCCTTTATTCAAGAAGAGATTTCTTCTAACTTATAGCGAACGTAGTGTGTAGTTTTCTTGGTTCCACTACACTACAAAATGTAAATGGGCATAATATTTTCCATCCTAACATTGACAGTTTTGTAATGTCGAGTTTATTTATTTCTTACTGTGTTTTAGTATAACATATCACTTGTACACAGTTTAATGCGTACGTGCACTGGATAACCGCTTTCCCAGTTATTCACAATGAATACCAGACGCGAAATGACAATACAAATAATTATTAAAGACCGTACGTATGATTAAAATAGGTCCCAATTAGCGCTGACGACTCCGATATGCGAAAGTAGATACGTAGATTGTAGCGTTTTGTACAGTATTTTCTATTTCATAATTTTCGTTGTTATTTACACTTTTCATCTGTTTCAACTTCACACGTAAACCTGATGTTTAAACCAAGTTAATCAAAAGAATCGATAAACAGTTATATAAATCTCACTTCCGAGGTCGCGAACCCTGCGGTCTGTCTGCGTTCAGTGTCGCTGGTGTAAAGATTTTTGGACAGTTTGAGGTTAGCAGAATCACCCGTCTGTTTCACCACACCCCTGTATTCATCTGTCCTCGGAATTATCTCCGTTGTGTCGTCAAACTCTCTTGAGAGCGACAAGACAGATCGTATTCATTAGATATCTAAACCGGTATAGCGGAACTCTAAACTTACGCACGCTTACAAACTACTGGGAGTTAGTCCATTTTATTCGTATAACATTTTGTCTTCGTGTTCGCATTTGAAGAGGACTGAAGAGTTTCTGTTTTGAAACGTGCCTATTCTCCACAATAATTAAAGCAGAAAACCGAATAATGGACAATGACGTTTATTGCAAGTAGATTGGGAAAACGAGCTGTAAGCAAAGCACGACAGAAACAAAGCAAAACCAACCACTAGCCAGCGACCGGAAATTGTTATCGTTAATTGTGACCTGGGACAATGCAATCAAAGAATGCCAATAGTGTCAACAGTCAAAGTGATTAACGATATAATTGGAATACGTGGTAAAGCAAGAGTGTCTCTACACACCCACTACATAAATTGATGAGCCTGCATTTTTAAATCTGTATATTGTACAACTCTATCTTTTCATGATTCCGTTACCGATAATCTCAGAACTCCCAGCATTTTGCACTGTTTTCCGATTTCCACGCTAGTTTGTTTTCCGAGAACGCTATCAATCTTAAGTCATCTGTATTTGGTGTTTCAAACCCTTGTGTTTGGTTCACTCAGGTAGAAGCATTTTTCCGTCTTCTTAAGAGTAAATCGCAGACCACTAAGCTTTCTTACGTGGCTACGCAGTGGCCCACTGACATCGTTTTAGAAGTAAGTGGTGTACACAAACCTATGCGGGAAGAGTGCCCATACGATACACTCAAGACAGCAATTTTAAAACGTACCACCATGTCAGACAAGACAAAGTTGGCATCGAGTTGGGTGATCGCATCCCCACTCAACTGATATGCCACGTGAAATCCCTGGTCGTTGATAACAACGTAGGTGACATCATCCTCAGACAACTACGGGTAAAGTTCTTCCCGATTAATACCTCGGTCATTCTGTCAGTACAGGACCCCGACACCATGTTAGAAACGTTAGTAGAGATGGCGCATAAAGTTCACAACTGTTTCTTCGAGCGTTCCGTCAACAGTGTGTGTGACCTCTCTACTCGCGCAGATCCACAACAAGGCACGCGCGATAACACCCAACGTCAGATGTCTCAGCTAACATTCATTGTGAATAACTTAGCTGGATGCCTTATGATGAACCGTAACTTCACGCGCACTCGACCTCACACTCGCTCGCGATCTCCCATATGCATAGCCCAAACGTCTGACATCTGTTATTACAACAAGCGTTTCGGTGAAAACGCCCACAAGTGCACACAACCATGTGCATATGCCAGTGCGCTCAATGAGGGAAATGAAAATCAGTGAAGCGACTTACTCAGCCAGTAATGGCGACGGTTGCCGCTGGCCAACTCAACAGTTGCCTATTCTACGTCCACAACTCCACTGGACTCCGTTTTCTCATCGACACCGGTGCAGAGGTCAGCGTCATACATCCAGGTAGAATTAAACGCGATCTCAAACCCGTGGAGTACACTCTACCGGTGGCCAGCAGTTCCGAAAAACCCGACCTACGGCCAACATTGGTTGACGGTCACGCTTGGACTGCACTGAAGTTTCTTCTGGAGTTTTATCATCGTCGACGTCTAGTACCAAGTTATTGGCGTCGGTTTTCTCACAAGGTACCGTTTAGTTGTTGACCTCAGCCGCCGGAAACTCGTAGACAGCACCACTACTTTGTGCGTTCAAGGTAAAGCCATCAGTATTAACTTGAACGGCTTTACCGGGGGCCACTCAGTTCACGGTGTTGCTAAAATAATTTCCGGGAATTCACCAACCTACAGCAAGTACGAAGGCGCCAGAATACGACATTCCAAATCACATAATCACCAAGCGACCACCCAGATACCACGCCGACCGCCTTCTGAGAAGCTAAAGATCGCTGAAGCGAAAGTCGCGGGAATGCTGCGACTCGAAATCGTTCATTCCTCAAGCAGCCCATGGTCATCACCTTTGCACATGGTCCCCAAAAAGACTGCAGGAGTTTGGAGACCATGCGGTTGCCACCGAGCGCCGAACAGCGCCACCGTACTGGATCGCTATCCTATTCCGCACATTCATGATCACTTCATTGGCCTGTCTGGATGTCATCGCACGCGAACTCCGGCATACTAACCAGCTGCAAACGACATGATCGAAAGTTTTCATCGACAACTAAAAGCAGCCCTAGCCGCCGTTGATGCAATCCGTTAGAGAGAATCTCTGTCAATGGTTTCGCTCGGCATCCGCGCGGCCGCCAAGGTTGATCCCCATGTTTCCAGTGACTAACTCCTCCACGGTTGACCACTGCGTCATAATGGTGATCACTTCTCGTTTGTCACAGACGCACTTCGATGCGATACTTTATGCGTCAGGTAGCTTGTCGCACATATGCACCGACCCCGTATCACAAACACACGAGAACATAGTCGTAGGTTATTTGTTCCCAAAGACCTCTGTAGCGTTTTGTACAGTATTTTCAATTTTCTAATCCGCATTGTTATTCATGTTTCCAACTTTCCTTCACTGCAGATGTACAGCCCACGTTCAAACCAAGCTAATCGAATTAATCAATAATCAAGAAATACGAATCACACGTTTCGGGTCGCGAGCCTTGCGTTCTCTCTGAGTTCAGCATCGCTAGTAAACAAATTTTGGAAAGTTAGAAGCTAACGGAATCAACCGGCTATTGCGGCAAATTTCCTTAGTTATTTGCCATCAGAATTATCTCAGTTGTGGCATTCCAGATTACTCAAGAACTACACGGCAGATCACATCAACTGGATACTCCATTCCGTGTGGTGGAACTCTAAACGACGCACCTTCACGAACAACTGTGAGTCAGTTATTCTCATTTTTTTATCACCTTTTGATTCCGTATTCACATCGGAATTGTATATAGCGTTTAGATTCACTGCGCCTTCACGACTGCACATACCTACTCGAGCGCCAGTGTATTCCGGACACAGTCGACATCAACCGATTGAAGCCTGTCTATTTCGAAAAGACTGAGGAAGCCTCTAATGCTCCTCCGCATCCCCTGACCAGGTATGTAACTGCTTCTGAACAGCCTCACCCAAGCGCATCGTCATCATTGGACATCACGACTTCGCCAATGACGCCTAAACCCAAAGTAACAAGTTTGGATCGTAGGCTGCACTGGCCTAAACTTATCGTGCAAGACCAGCATTCTGTAAGTCTTGTTTGGTTACAGATCCATCAAAAAAAAATAAACGAATAAACCGCAAGGAACCTTGAAAACCCCAAAAAAATTACAAACTATATTCGAAAACCAAAAGAAATGCATTTTGCTACATGTTGATGTATCTACGTTTGCCAGGTGAGTTCACCATTTATGTGTGCGCTCAACCGCATCTATTGTTCTTCGTTTTTATCTCCGTGTTCGCGTCCTAGGTCGATCACATTTTTTTAACTCGAACATTGTCATGCGACCAATGCGTTCACTCCTAGTACCTCGACGTGGAAGCCTCCCACTCCCTCCATTCGTTTTGACTCTGTAGGAGCCCTGCTACCACAATTAGGTAGAGGTTACACAAAAACTCAATATTCTCTACAGTGACCAACCCGAGAGTTTGTTTGGGATGAACTACGTTTATGACACGAATAGTCATAAATTACACCAAAACTGTAGTACGAAAATAATCCCACCGGTCTATTTCGTCCGCTGTAAAATTACCGTCAAATATCCCTAAAACGACGTGAATTATCCCAGTGCGCTTCAAATTAACCTTAGAGCGACGTAGCTCATCTCAGTGCATCGTAACTTAGTCGTTACACGACGTAAAATAAACTAACCTGTTGTACAC